>RJWT010000951.1:0-54614 GCA_004365215.1 Cuniculus paca
CCAGAGCAGCCTTAGTTTCTGGTGGACAAGTGGATTTTACAATTAAGCTCTATTTTCTCCATGCACTCCATCTCTAATACATGCCTCAGATAAAAGTACTCTAGCCGATATATTTTTTATTTATTTATTTATTTATTTATTTATTTATTTATTTATTTATTTTCTGTTGTTGGGATTGAACCACTGAGGCACATCCTCAGCCCTTATTTATTTTTCTGAGACAGGGTCTCACTAAACATTGGTAAATTGCCCTGGCTGAGGTTAAATTTGCTATCTTCCTGACTAAGCCTTCCAAAGTGCTGAGATTATAGGCATGCCTACCACACCCAGCTCCAATCAGTTTGGAAGTGAAAATATTTCTGTTCAGTTACTAGCCCTAGTGTAAATCTGAGATGAACAAGCTCCATGTTAAAGAAAGTTTTAAAGTAAAATTCACTTTAGCTGGAAGCAGGGTTGCTCTGCTGCATACATCTTTAGCAACACCTACGGAAAAGAAATCTTCTATGAAATAACACTTTTATTAACAGCCCCAAATTTAATGCTTTCAAATAGAAAACAAAAGAGGAACAGGTCACACGCCCAATCCCCTGAGACTCATCTTTACACGTACGCCCCTGCTCTCCACCCGCAGATTGAACCTCTCTGCCAGTTTTTGAATCAGACCTCAGATCTCTGCTTTCCTAAATGAGCAGTCCTGGAGGTGCCTTCAGGAAGAAGCACTGTGTGACTCACAGGAGGAAACAAATGGGCATTGATAAGACTCATCCGTAGCTACAGAGTTAGAGATGTAGTAAGGCTATAATCAAACACTAACACAGAACTGGCCTTGCTTGGGAATATGGCTGTTTACATTTTGCATTAGATGACAAGATTCATTCTACATTTTCAACCTGATTGGAGAAGGGAAAAGCTTTACCTCATGATTGTGGTATCGTTCTCAGCTGGGCCCAAGGGTTGCAGTTCAGGCTGCTGTGCTCTTCAGAAAATTTTCTCCTCTGCCTCCAGTCAATGCTTGAGACCTGTATATAACAGCAACTTCTGGTTTCTGTTTCTGTTTTCTGTTTCCCTACAGTTGACTTTATCAAACACAAACTAGGACAGGAAAGTGTCATTGCAAGACTCTTTCCAAAGAAACAAATCTTGTGTAAGAGCCAAGCCTGTGCACCAAGCCTGAATGTATTGATTTCCTTCACTTGCAACATGGGTTCCGTGCTCCCTCAACCACGTTACTCAGAGGAGGAAACAAATGGGTATTGATAAGATGTATTTCCAAGCAGCTTTCCTCATTATTACCATGTTAATACATCCTCATCTTTCTCACCCTTATACAGAACAGTTAACATCCACAGAGCAAGGATTTTAGACTGCTTCATTAACTGTCAAAGCTCCAGTTCTTGCACTAATATGTATATACTGCATGGTATGATAGATATTCAAAAAGTAGTTGTTGAATGAATGAACACGCGGTCAGCCGATGTCAGTCTATCTGCGTTTGGTATTAGGATCTATTTATATACCATGAGAATCCAGGGAAAGCATTAAATGTCTCTGCTTTCATTTCTTCTATTAGAAACTGGGAACAAAACTGCTCATTTAGTGGTGATGGAAGGATTAAATGAGTGAGTACACGAAATATCCTTAGAATAATGCCTGGCAGCTAATAACTATATGCTGGTTTTGGTTGTAGTCAGGGTTTACAGGGGAATAGATTTAATACAGGATACATAATTCTTAGGATTATTTTATAATATTCACCCAAAGAACCAAATGCAGAAGACTGTCAGAAACCTGCTCACACACTAGAGACCTGAAGAATCCAGTTGAGGGCCTGGATACCATGACAATGCATGAGTCCATCTGAAGACCAAGAGCTCATGGCAGTGTCCTCCACAAAACCAGCTGGAGGCCTAGAGCCCATGACAATGCCTCATGCAAGTCTGTTTCACGGATCTGCAGTGGGAAGGTGCACAGTCAGTGGTGGAAGCTAGAAAGTCTGTGCCAGTGGAATGAAGGGGTGTGTACCAGCAGGCTGAGGGATCTGCACTGGAGTCGGGGAGCCATGCTCAAGTTAAGAATCGGAGCTCCTCCAAAGAGACTGCAGTCATCCTCAGTGATGGTGAGGTCCCGAGCTCCTCCAATAATGAAAACAGCTGAGTTCACATCAGGAAAACCAGCATGATGAGTTTCTCCAGGAGAATCAACAGCACACCATCTTCTCCTCCAGTCCTCTTTTTTTTTTTTTTTTTTCGGCACCGGGGATCAAACTCACAACCTCACACTTGCCAGGCAGGCGCTTAGGCCACTGAGCTAAATCCCTGGCCCCCTCTAGTCCTCTTTTTATGTTGTTGGCAACAATCCTCAGATGGGTCTTCAACACCTACCACCACATTCATTCAGTTTGGCTGCACGTTAAAGTTGACCACTAGTTAATTCACCACACATTTATTATAATGAAAGTTAAAATCCATCCAATAACTAATAAGCCAAAGAGACTAGAGGGGAAACTTGAAATTTGCTTTTTCCAGAGCCATAAATCTTCTGATAGCCCACGGCCCACATAACCACTGCTCTAAACCAAACAACTTCTAACATCTCTTTACATTCTTTGCTTCCGTAAGATCCACAGCATTTTAAATTCTTGTGTATCACCTTGGTATATAGCATTCACACATCACAGGGAGCAGTCATAGTTGTTTGCAATGATAGACAAATGTGTTTTCCTTATTCGTATCTGTTAATCGTGGTTGTCAACTTGACTAAATTGAGAGACATCTATTAAACTGGTAAAGCACATTTTTGGGTGTGCCCTTAAGGTATTTCTAGAAATGATTGATAATGGGTCAGAAAAATGAGTAAGAAAGTCCCATCCTGAAATGTAGACAGCACTATTCAATAGGCTGGATGCCCAGGTGGAAGAAAAAGCTGAAGAAAAGGGAAGTTTACATGATACCCACACCTAACTCTTTCTGAGTAGGTGAATTTTTTTCCTGCTATCATTGCCTGCAGATATCAAACTCCAGTTTCTTCTGATTTTAAATGCAAATTTTTACTGACAGTCATCCAGGCGTCTTTCAGGCCTTGAGTCATGGACTGGGACTATATTACTGGACCTGCTCATTCTAAGGTTTCTGACTTTTTTTTTCCTGTAACACTGTTCATTGAAAGGGCTCACTGCTATCTAAAATTTCATAAACACCTTAAAAAATTTAAAATTGTTATTATACCTTAAATTTTCAATAGTTCAAAGAGACCGTTTCTACCTGTGTAGTGCACAATAGATGAAACTTAACAGCAGCCATCTTTAGAGTACCAAGAGTAAGTCCACCAAGATGCATACAAAATTACAGATAAGCATTTCTTTCACTGTTTTGTTGTGCAAGAAAAGAACATTTATGGGAGAAACAGAAACTCAGCAGATGAATTTCAGATAACATCACCTTCTTCTTCATCTTGAGAGGGTCCTGCCTGATTAGAGGCACTGGCTGAGGCAGCAGAAAAGGCTTGTTGGGCAGCTTGCTGCATTTGAAGTCATTTGTGTTGGGCCAATTCTGCTTGCTGCTGTCTAGCTTATGCAAATAATTCCTGTTGTTGTCTCAATAACTCTTCTTTAAGAATGCCAAGGTTTTCCAAATAAGAACTGGCCTTTCTTCTTTTTAATGCTACTATTGCATTCTTGTAAGACTTCTTTTACCTCACTGATGTAAGAGCCAAAACCCAAACATTTTAGTGCTCTAAAAGAGAATAAAACAGTATCTACCTCTAACTGAATGGAGAAGAATAAATGAATATAAAGAGCTTAGAATAGAGGCTGGCCCCACAGAGGAAACAAAATTAAATATACAGTATTACAATGTCTGGGCTGTAGGAACCAACAATTAATACAGACTTTTAACACAGTGCGTAGCACCTAAAAATCACCTAATCAATTTGTAATATGTTTCTCACCTTTATTTTTTCTTTTAAATTTGAAAGAGTAGCCTAATAAGTTTGTAAAACCTAAACAGCTATACTTCATGACATTAAATTTAAGTTGAAGTCTATTTATAATATAAAATATTAAATTTACAAAATTAACAAATCAACACAATAGAAAATCCTTCAGAGTGGCTTGAATTAAAAGACATTAAGAAAATACAAGGGCCAAGAATTTTTTTTTATTTGCCTTGCAGGATTAAATATGACAATAGCTACCAACTACTAAAACGAAACTTTGAAAATCACTGGCTGATGCCCACCAAACAAAAGAGAGGTAGAGAGAAACAGAGAGAGAGAGTTAGAGAGAGACAGCAGGTTTCTAGCTTCTTGGACTGAGTGACTTCTGATTTACCCACCTTCTCCGGACTGTAGATGGCCATGTTGGGGAGCTATTCAGTCTCTGATTATGTACACAAGTCCAATAAACCCTCTCTCATATCTATTCTGCTGGTTCTATTTCTCTGGAGAATACTTTTAACCACGAAGGGATTTGTAATGCACATAGATCCAAGGGGGAAATTGGTAGTAGCACCAGGTGTCTTTGACATCAGGAAATTACACAGCACAGGTGAAACACTTTCCTGCAAAATCGAGCTTGTTAAGGTAGGTTTCTCAATCTTGGAAAAAAGGTATTTATCATGATTTTTTTCTGCCTGGGCAGGGAGAAACAGAAGCTGAGCTTCTTAAATTCTTCTGCCCTTTGTTCAGGATACAGTTGCACCTCCACCTGCACCCACTGGAAACTAACTCTCACTCAAGAATGAGTGGTCCTAGTTCTGCTTAAAAGTTCAAGTATGCCAGTATAAAAATGCAGTTTTTACATGATGGAATAGGAAACTAGGAATATTGTGGCTTTTGTTTTGTTTTTTGGAATTTCCACTCAAGAGTAACTATTGGATAGAAATACTGAAAGAATGACTAAAGGTACTGGGTAAGGAGACAGGTAGAGACAGGTTTTACCAATGGTCAGTGTGTTCTAAAGTGCCTAGAGATAACTTATTTACTCTTTAGAAAGCTGTATGGCCAATGCCTGTGCACAATGCTACCGCCACAGGAATGAGAATATGTGGTGTCACTTCGGAACAGAAACTAGAAGCCAACTTCTCTACTGCAACTTCTCCATTATGAGAGAAACTCTGTAAAAGTTCTGATCACTCTACTTACTGCATATATTTATGTGTCTTTTTTCTAGAAATAGGCTGAAGGCTGCTCCCACAGCAGCTTGATTAAATGGAAGGAATGTCTTGCTCTTCCCAGAATGAGGAAAGTCGTCTTACATAGTTACATTTGCTATAGGGTGGTATAATACAATTCTCCCTTTGTGATCAGCAGCATCAAATGTAGCACTGTCTGGGGACCTGCTAGAAAGGCAAATTCTCAGGCTCTGAGCTAGACCAACTAAAGCAGAAATCTATGTTAATAAGCCTTACAGTGAACTCTAATGCATGCTACAGGCTGGGATCCATGTGATGTATTGAATGAAAGTGAAAACACTTTTACTTATGAAACTATACTTTTCCTTGGGATTTTTTGGAAGATTGACTCCTCCCTTTTGTTTTGTATTTTCTTTTTTTTTGAGACAGGGTCTTCCAATCCAAGCTGGCCTGGACTATGTAGTCCAGCTTGGCCTTGCATTCCTCCTGCCTCAACCTTCCAAGTGCTGGGATTTGTTTTTGTGCTGATCCTTTTTTTCTCATTTGTATTTTATTTTGACTCTTTTTTATTTTGAATGTTTGTCTAAAGTTTTGCCCATGTAGAAGAACTGGAACTTAATAGTATTTCCACCTGTTAGAAGAACAATCAGGTATCCTAATAGTTCTTTGGATCACAACAATGAACTATAATTTGTGCAAAATGTGTTTCCACCTAATAGAACATACTCTTCTGTAATCACTCACAAATAGACATGTGTTTAATCTTCCAAATAAACTTTGAAAAGTTGATATACTTAAAAAATAAAACAGCTTCCCATTCCTACTTTTTATGAAAAAATTGATATAGTTTGGCTAAGTGTCCCCCAAAAGGCCATGTGCTAAAGTTTTGGGTGACAACCTGTGGCACTGTTGAAAGACGGTGGAACTTCTATGAGGTTAGTCTAGTGGCTGGAAGTTATTATCACTGGAAGGATACCCTTTCAAGGGATTTGGGGATTTAGGTCCCTTCCTGTCTCTCTTTGCTTGCCAGCCAGTATGAGGTGAGAAGCTTCCAAAGGCAATGTGGCAACTATGGGCTGAATTCTCAAAACTATCAGCCAAGATAAATCTTTCCTCATCTGAAGTTGATTAGCACAGGTATTTTGTCACAATAATGGAAAACTAACGCAAAAATAAATTCAACCTTATTTCTTTTTACTGGGATTTGAATGTGCCCTCTGAAGTCCATGTGTTGGAAACTTGACCTCCCACTGGCATTGTTGGGGATGGGTCCCAGTGGGAGGTGTTTGGGTCATGGCTGACAATGAGCCAAAACGAATGGATTAATACTGCTGTTACAAGTTAGAATCTTTATAGAAAGACAAGTTAAGCTCCATTGCACTCTCCTTTTTTTTTTTTTTTTAACCCTTCTGCCATAGGTTGACTCAGCAAGAAGGCCTTAGCCGGATACCTTCCCTCAGTCTTGGACTTTACAAACTCTAGAACCATAAGCCAGTCACATTTCTATTCATTGTATACTATCCAGTCTGTGGTATTCTGTTACAGCAACACATATACATTAAGATACTTTTCAATATTAATTTCTGTTACTGCAGTCAGTCAGTCTTTGACTGGGAACTTGATAGAGATAAGACTTTACTTCTTTATAGCCTTAAGCAGAAAATAAATTTAAATTTGCATGGAAGCAGTTTGAACTCATGTCCCTGTTAGAATTCTAGGAGTATTTGTTTCATTTATATGTTAAAAATGCTTATGGTATATAACGTGGCAGATATTATTCTATGCACTTGAGATACATAAGTACACAGAGATCTCTGTCTTCATGGAGCATCCATTCTGTTGGGAAGAAAAGACAATAAATGTAACTATGGGCTGAACTGTGACCCTGCTATCTCTCCCAAAGTTCAGGGTTGAAGCCCTAATCTTCAAGGTGACTGTATGTATTTAGAAACAAAGCCCTAAAGGGAAGTAATTAAGATAAAATGAAGTTATAAGGGTAAGAATTGAAGGTAATAGTACTGGTGTCCTTTTATGAAGAGGAAGAGACACCAAACCCGCCCCTCTCTGTCTCTCTCTCTCTCTCTCTCTCCATACACAGAGAAGGAAATGTCACATGAGAACTGTGAGGAAGCAGCCACTTTCAAGCCAGGAAGAGAGGCCTCACAGAAACCAATCTTGCTGGTGCTTTGGTCTTGGACTTCCAGCTTCCAGAGCTGTAAGAGAACAGTTCAGTCAGCCTAAATGTGGTGAGACATTTCTTTCCAACCCATTTAGATTCATTCCTAGATTTACTCAAGTGTTAGTCTTTTCTGTCCATGTGTCCAAATACATGCATTTCAGTCAGTGAGCTGGATGCAGATAGTCATCCATCAGGAGTCCTTTCATAAGGGCAGAATGTGCACAGAGGATTAGCTGTACTTGAATTAAGTCATAGTGAGATTTTATACCTAAAGTTGCACTTACGAGCAAAGTGCTATCTGCATCAAGGTCTCAGTTGATTTGTTTTGCTGTGGTGGCTCTTAGGACAGATTTAACAATTAACACAACTCAAACACATCCTACTCTCTACCTAGATAGATATCACTGGATGTCATGACCCTCCACTCTATTCCCCTGGTCAGTGGTCAAACTCCTTATCACCATGAAAACAACAGACAAATTCCTGAGAGAGATGGAGAAAAATCTGGAGTCAATGAAAACCATGACAAAAAGAGGGTCCTTTTGGAGGATACTTACAAAAATCAAAGGTAAAACTAAAAAGGAGAAAATAAATAATTTGAACAAATATGACAGGTATTTTTAACAGCTAAAAAGCTCTAATGGTTAAGAAAATTCTAATGCAAACAGGGTGCTTGAAATTTACTAACATAAATATGAAAGCCACTAATAGTCAAGTATTTAAAAATTCGATTAAAAAATGTTTCAGTATCACTTAAAACTCTTCACTGACAATATTTTAAAATCAAATCAGCAAGAACATGGCAAGTTGGACACTCATATGGGAGCATATTTTGAGGTAGAACTAGAGCATTGTCACAAGACATGAGGAGCTTTTGACATAAAAATTTGAATTTTAGAAACATGCAGAACACTATATACTCACAGGTTGCAATGGCCTTTTGATATGTCAAATTGCCTAGGCTGCCACCCCCAGTTATTTATTCAAGCATCAGTCTAGGTGTTGCTGTGAAGGTATAGAGCAGCCACAATTAAAGTTTGTAAACAGTTATCTTTAAATAAGAGAGCTTGCCCTGCGAAATCTGGATGGAGTCACTCAGTGAAAAACGTTAAGAGAAGAAAAACTTCAGCCCATGAACAACAGCTCTATCAGTGGCCCAGGATTACAGTCTGCCTTCCTTGGTGGCTCACCCAGTGGACTCCACTCTTGCCTCCTCATCCCTCATAATTGCATCAGTCAATTTCTTGCAATAAGTCTCTTCCTGTTGATCTCTCATTGCTTCAGTTTCTCCACTTCAACCCTGATTGACACAAAAGTTTATGAATTAAAGATGTTCACTGCAAGGTTAGCTACAACTGCTGAAAACTTTAAAAAAACTAGGTAATATCCTAATAAGATACACTTAATAGTATTATAGGACTGCCAATTGAGCTTAATTGAGTTTACTCTAGCTCCCTCTTCAAATCACACTAAGGTTATGCAACCACAAGAAAAAGAGAAAAGTATGAAATGAAAACTGAGTTAGAGAAGTGGTAATTGCTTCCTAAACCTAAGAAAGATAAACATGCCATCGCTGGAGGAAATAAAGAAAGAAACCTAATTTATATTGCAGAATTCTCCAAAGGCTCGGGAATTATAGAAGGCGCTACAGAAGTGTGTGCGTGTGTCTGTGTGTGTGTGTGTGTGTGTGTGTGTGTGTGTGTGTGCATGTGTATTTGTCTCTATGTTCGGCAAAAGACTTTAAAACTCAAGAACTACTAATATAATCATAATTATTCAAGGGAATAGCAATACATAACAAGGTAGTCACTAAAGGAGTTATACTAGTAAAAAAAATTACCTCTAGAAAGCAGGCATAATTTGAGATGGAGGTGGAAGAATGTTATTTCTCTAACCTTGTAGGTCATGTTGACTTTTTAAATGGTGTCCATGTATATATTTGATTAAGCTAAAAAGCAATAAATATGGAATGGAGAGAGAGAAAGAGGGAGAAGAAAGGGATGTTAAAAAAGGAAAAAAGGAATAAGGAAGGAAAGAAAGGAGGGACAGAAGAAAGGAAAAGAGGAAAAGCACAAAAAGAGGGGAGATAAATTGTGTGCATACATATTTTTCAGTATTATTATGAAGCCCTCAATATTCACGTTACTGAAAAAAATGTTAGTAACACTGGAAAATGCAACATAACACAAGGCAAAAAGAAGATTAATTAAATGTAGAAAAGTAAGACGAAAGTACTTTGCTCTGCAAAACAGGCCTGAACAAACTGTTTCAGGACATACATCCTGTGGCCGGAATGTGACCTTGTCACAAGGAGCTGTTTGTTCCATACTGGTCTTGTCACAAGTGCTGTCTGCTTTTTACTGAAAATAACCTATTGTTCAGTCATGCTGAATATCACAGACTCCCAGTCCCTGGGCATGGGTCAGCAATCCCATAAAAGCTCGTTCCTCAAGCTCTTTGCACAGTGCCCTCTCTTGACTGCCCCTCTGTCTTTCACAGCATGTATTTCAATAAACTTCTTTCTGCATTTATTCCACTCTCGGTAAATGCTTTTACTACTATGTCACTGGCCCTCTGCATATGGCCTTGCATGGCATAGGACATATACCTTTAGCTTTGAAAACTTTTTCCCTAAAAATTTACTTTATGAAATCTGTCTATAGGTAAATAATTATTCTACTCTGGTAGAAATTTCCCAAAATTTCTTTAATGTGCTTACTGTATTTACATCCTAAAAAATAATACCTTGTAATTTTAGTTAGTTTTGTTCTGTTAAGGACCACTGGGGAATAAATCAAAACAGAAAGGAAGTGGATAGGTATCAGGACTATCCAGCATCTCTGGAGGTTTTGAGGACTTCAGAAACAAAGATTCTACAGTTGCTGAGAAAAGAATTCGCTACATCCAGTCCATCCTTTGCTAGGTTTATGAATGCTGAGCTCTTGTAAAGAAGTACATTACCTTTAAAAATTGTAATGAAGTAACCCTATCCTCCTGACTTCCTTTAAGTGAAAAACATAAAAACAAGAGCTTGCAAGAACATTTCTGCCTATTTTGCATGCTTAACTGATGAAATGTGCCTGCAACAATGAAATGAAATAGATTTGTTCCTAGCCTTCCACCAGAACCTCCTGTGACATTCCTCCAGCTGGGGGTTCTGGCAACTTCCTGGTAGGAATTTTTAAGTTTCTTTTTCTTCTTTTTTTAAATTTTAAAGATAGTAAAACCCAACAAAACGAAACAGAATAAATCCAATCAAAACACAGCAGTGAAATTGGTACAGAACATCAAAGTAGGGTAATAAGAAAACAACAATGACTACCATAATATATCTTGTTATCTTCACAGTAGTTGTCCATTCCATCAGATATAGCAAAATTGGACAAAACAAAACAGAATAAAACCAATCAAAACAGAATATTGAGTAAAGCAAAAAAAATTAGAACAAAACAAAACAGTGAGAACAACATTAGACTTCAAAAACAAGACAGAAAAAAACCCCATATTTGCCATATCTGAGCACCTATAGGGAGGATAACAGTATACATTTTAAAGTTTCTTTAGGGAGAACCTGTGTGAGTTTGGCAGTGCTACAGAGCTTAAAATGCTGCATCAAGCCAGAAACAACTATTCTCTAGATTAAGGCTTGCTAAATAATCACGTCAAAATCCAGCACTTCCAAAACGTGCTTTGGGATTCTGAAAGGTACTAGACATAATTGTAGGAATCAGTGCAAGAAAAAAAAATCTTTACTTCATGGTCTCAGATGGGGTGCTACCTGATGTTTTTCAGTGCCCTGGTGAAGGATAACTTGCTGTTTAGATATCTACCTGAGCCAATAGCCGGTTCCTGAGGAAAGGAAGCATGGCACTATTGTTGAAGGCATCTTTATGTGTATTTGCAAACATTAAATGGAAATTTATCCTGGCAAAAACAACTACCTTTCAACTCTGTGTACCAGTTTCTTGATGTAGGGCAAGGACACTAGTAGGGAGAACTTTGATCTTTCTGGTTAGGATCCTAACAGGGATGGAATGCTCTGAAGGTAGCACATTCAAAGAAGATTAAGGTGGAGAAAATTTTAGTGGGGGAAGGATTAGGAATGTAGTGCTAGAAATGCATTTGACATCTATAAGTGATATAGCCTTTTATCAGATGAATAAGAGAAGGCCCAGAGAGAGAGCTTACACAGCATGCCAAAGAGGACTTTGACTGAAAAAGAACCTGACCAAAATTTGGTTTAGGACAGAATCTTGGTCAGGAGTTACAATGAATAGCTAACACCTATGTATTTACCTTTTATTATAAAGTGCTACACTGTTGTTTTTTTCTTTTTTCCAGTACTGAGGATTTGAATCCTGGACCTCAAACATGCTAAGCAGGTGCTCTACCACTGAGCTACAACCATTTTGATGTTTATTTTGAGACAGGGGCTTTCTAGGTTGCCCAAGCTAGCATTCAATTTAATATTCTCAGGCCTTGGCCTCCCAAATAGGTCCATGACCTTCCATGTGTCACCATGCCTGCTGTGCTCTGCTTTCTAAACAAAGTTATTTATGATTTATTAGCTTCTCAATGGTGAGCAAAAAAATCCCCCAAACCCAATCTATACATAAATATAGGTTATGGCCTAAAGCAGCAGAAATCAGTAGAACCATCATGAGACATCTTAGCTATTTGGGATGAGTATATGTAGCTGGGATCAAGTGAGAAGTGGAAAGACTAGTAACTAGTGATGGCTAATCTCAAAATTGGAAGCAAAGATTCTCTTCTAGAAGGAGAAAATGCCACATCAAGTGTAAACTTCTACAAGGAGTACAGTAATTCCCCTCTTACTCCTGGGAACTGTGTTCCAAGAACCCCCAGTGGATGCATGAAACTTTGGATAGTAGAGAACTCTATACATATTGTGTTTCCCCTATATATACATCCCTGTGATAAATTTGTACCTTTTCATTTCAAAAGACACACTGCATGGCTTCTCTTTGATATACAGTGGTATCTAGGTTCATGAATTTAATCCTTTCCAAGATTCTGGTCACAAACCAAATTGGATGAAAACTGAAATTTCCTCTTAAAGACAATATTGAACCTAACTACTGAATTTTATTTGTCTATCATTCAATTCAGTTTGTGGCCAGAATCATGGAAAGAATTGTTTGTGAACTGAAGTACCACTGTATTTGAATTGCCAGCATCGCTACTCTTATGGGATCATTGATAAACTAACAAGTATGGTGAAAACCTATCAATAGATCTGACAACTGAGAAAGCCCCTTGTCTTGGTTACTTTTCTCTCCTTGCTGAGGCAAAATATCTGACGCCCAAAATTAGGGAAGAAAAGGTTTATTTAGCTCACCATCTTTGGAGGTTTCAGTCCATAATCAGCTGACTCCAAGGCAGGTTGGCATGGCACTGGAGCAACACTTCAAGGCAGCAGCCAGAGCAAAAGGCGAGAGAACAAGGCTCTTCTTCTCCCTTATATTGTACACAGGGCACCCCCTCCCCAGGCGTAGCACTCACTAAATCCCTGTGCCCTCCTTTTGCACAGGATGAGGATATTTACAAAGTAAGGATCCTGGCTCCCTGCTGAGTCTCTCAGTTAAACTTCTAAACTTCTCAAGTTGACACAATGTATCAACCGTAACACTCCTAGGCAATGAACAGGCAAGCAGCACAGCATGGATACACTGGACAAAGGGATGATTCATGTCCTGAGATGTTGAGAGATTTGACTATGATATTCAAAGATGCTGTGTAATTTAAAATATATAAATTGTTGCTTTCTTACCATAAAAATTAAAATGTATATTACCAATCCATCAGTGAAGATGAAAATGTTCATAGTTGATTCTGGAACGTATTATCATTTCATTTATTCCCTATCCACGCTATTTTGCTATTGTGGTTTTCAATTCAATGATAAATTCTGGGGTTTTTTTCCATATATACATCATATACAATGTTTATCATATATGAGATGTGATAAAATATGGTGAATGTTTAAGTTTTTAAATTTATTACAGTAAAAGACACATTGCCATTAATCCTCCTCAAAATAGTCCCCCTCTCTTTGAATAACTTATTCCATCATTATTGCCACTTTCTTAAGCACTTCCAGAAGTCCTCTTTTATGTCTTTAGTTGCACCATCACGGCCACTTCAGTGTCCTGAACTGACTCAAAATATCTGCTTTCCTTTCATAGTCATTTTTGCATTAGGGAAGAGCCATTCACCAGATCTGGTGAATAAGGCAGATGGACGTAGTGTACTGTTTTTATAAATCTACTTTTTTGTCGGATGAGATATGGCAGTAGTATTCATCATTTTTTTTTTTTTTGTGGCACCGGGGATTGAACTCACGACCTTGCGCTTGCCAGGCAGGCGCTTAGGCCACTGAGCTAGATCCCCGGCATTCATCATATTTTTAATCATACCTCATAAAGACATGAAAGAGGACTTCATAATTGCTTCAGAAAGTGGCAAGAATGATGAGCTATGTGTGTTTGTAGTGAGGGGGAGTATTTTGAAAGGGACTAATAGCAATGTGTCTTTTACTACAATCATTTTTTTTACAATACATTTTTTAAATTTAAGCATTTGAAATTTGAATAAATATCATATAATCTTGCTTTTTTCAGGGCTAATATTTAATAGACATTACTTAATATTTAATGAATACTCTTCTAATAGTCATTTACATCAGTTTCAGATTATCACTATTTCAAATAATGCTGCAGTGAATATCATTGTACATATTTCTTTTTATAATTTGGCAGGTTTTTCAGTAGAATGCATTCCAAAAATTAGAATTCTTGGGCCAAAGATACTGACCAGATACATAAATCCTAGCCCAATTTATTGTCCCAACTGTAGTATTAAGTTGCTTTTCCACTCACAGTATCATAGAACCACTATAGCCCATTTCTGAACCAAATACTGTGATCATAACCTAAATTTAAGCTAGAGAATCTTCTCCCTGTGTCAGTCCTGTCACATTTGTGGGAACACAGAAGATTCTGAGTTTCTACTTTCCCATTCATTTCTAAAGACATGGATGAATTTTACGTTGGTTGTTCTCTAACATTCCCTGTGGTTCGTTTTCTAGGATTCCTGGATACTCACTGAGGATTATGGCAGGACCTTCGCACTTACAGTACATTTGCGAATCTGGAATCCTTCCAGAAATGGGAACTTCTGGTACACCCATTTGCTTTGTTTTCCACCACCTGCAACTCAGGGAAAAAGCTAACCCCTGAATGGTTTTCCAGAACTCTCCTCCAACTTCAAGACTTCTCAGGGCCTCCTTCACACTCTCCTTTGCCTGCCAATTCATTCTCCCTCCTCTTCTAGAGAACAGTGTTTTTTTGATGGGACTGGTGGCAGATTAAATGCTCAATAAGGAGGGTAAGCTATAGAAAAGGGCAGAAAAGAGTGAAAAGCCAGGCTCGGATTATTTTTGAAGTGCTGCAGCCTCAGGTGGCTGCATCACACCAAATGGAAACTCACAATCAGGATGATTTCAAACATTCTCATTGCCATCTTTGTTAGCCATTCTACACTTACTAATGTAGTTTAACAAATGGCACCTATTTTCTGGGGGCAAATTATCTCCTTAATGCTAACTGATCTTTCACACAAGTCATGTTCTCAAATGTATTTTATATGAGCTTCTGTAAAACAACAAACAGTTGTTGAGAAAAATCTCTATGTTGTCTATTTCCATGATGTATATGTTAAAAAGCACAATATACTTTTATAATTTTGTACAGAACACAATTACATGGTCTTTTAATTTTATATAACATACAAAAGTAATCTTATTCTATATTGAATTAAGTAATATAAAAATTTGTATGCATATAAAATTATAACATTTAAATATAATTTATATCTAAAATAAAAATATAAAATATACATGCATGTAATATTTATGTATTATACATTATATAATTTCTCTATAATATACAAAGGCAATAGAACTATACGTTATATAGTATTCTAGTACATAAAGTATAAGATATAACTGTATATGTAAGATATATTTCATGTGCTTCCACTATTACTATTTTAACCTAAGACTACATTTTTCACAATTGAGTTATACTTAATGAGATTTCTTGCTTTTCTAAAGCATAAAAGAGTGATTTGGAGCTTGTCCTTATAATTATATATTTTTAAGTAATATTTCAAACTAAAAAATATTGTGAGATCTGCTGACTGGAAAGTAAAATAGGGTAAACTTCCTAACTGTGAGGCCTTTCCGCTTCTGGTTATGTCCCATGTGTTTATTGTAAGGATCGAATGAGATAAACTAAGAAAATCCCATGGATTGAGCCTGGCAAGTTGCAAGCTATTTATAAATGTAAATAGGCCTCTTCATACTTCCCTGACACAGGTTCTGCTTACAGATTCTCTGGGCGTGGTGGCTCAGTTCCGGCTATTCTTGCATTGAATTTCAGCTCTGGACACCGTCCAGCTATGGAGAGCAATGGTCTTGTGACTTTCTCTCCTTTTTCTTTCAACATAGATATGAAGTCATCGGAACCCAGAAACAAAATCAGCCTTGTTCTTGTGTCCTGAGAAAAAGAAACTTAGCAAATTACTGTAGTAAAAACTGTGCTGCTTTCTCCAACTGTGACCCTCTGGCCAACCTCACTAAAGCTCTAGGCTCTGAGTGTCACGCATACCAGGAACATACTCTGATGGGAAAAAGAAAACTGAGGGGCAGGATTATATGAGGGGTTCTCAAAATGGCAGTATGCCTTCTCTTATCTCTCATGTTTTTCTGACCAGAACACTTGTAAGACAAAAACAAGTGGGCATATTCCCATCAGTACAGTGGATAAGGTTTTAGTTTTTATTTGTTGTTTGTTTTGAAAAAATAACCATAAAATAAAGACACGAGGTACATATTTTTAGGAGTAAATCAACTCTCTGATTGCAGTTTGAACTGCAAATTGTGCATTATTTAATGGAAGTTGAGTGAATAAAAGAAGGCATATTACTTCCTCTGACTCCCTAAGTCTAATCATGACTGGCAGAAGTTGTTTTAGTGCCCTTCATTTAAAGATAGCTGTCCATAATTTGTCAATGACTATTCTGTGTGTTTTCTCTGTAACTTTCTGAGTGGCTGAGGAATGATCCAAGGAATCTGAACTCAGATTCCATATTTTGCTCATCTGTCCATTCATGCAGTTTTATGGATCCATCCTTATTCATTTGTAATTTCATTAATTATTCATTCATTAATTCACTTGGTCAAGTTATTGAATTTTGCCCACATGTTACACATTGTTCTAAGGCCCCAGTGTTCTGAGATTAGTTCTAGTGAAAATAGGTGATATTTATTGGCCCTGTAAAGAAATGAGATAAGGCTAAGAATTTTCAGAGGGCAGACAAGCAATAAGGAGAGAAATGCACTCCCATTTGCTAAATGTCTTAATAGACAAAATGTAAACAAATTCAGCATCTGAGGCCGTCAATATCTCTCAGTCAGAAGTACTCTAATTAACTAATGAGAACAGATTTGCAGTGTAGAATTTCTGCCCAGCCAATGAACTGCCTCTAAAAACCCTCTTTGTGAAAATGCCCTATAAAAATCCTCTCCTGTAATTGCTGTATAGGATGCTGTCCAAGGTGGCCTGACTCACCACATCTGAGCAGTGATTTTTTGTTTCCCAAATAAATGCTCCTTCCTTTGACCTCTGTGACTACCTGTTTTAAAGTTAGTTCAGAGGCTGGGGGTTTAGCTTAGCTGTGTAATTGCCTGCTTGGCAAGCACAAGGTCTTGAGTTTGATCCCCAGTACCCCCAAAAAAGGAAGTTAATTCATATGAGCCATAGGAAGTATCTCTTGCATTCTGCATATATTTTTGTGTTTAATCTCTGAAATAGCTTTACAATATATACAGTGATTACCTTTTTTTAGTTACCAGGAAACAGATTACAAAAAAGACTGAATAACTTGTCTAAGACTGTACACTTACAAGTGAGGGATCTTTGCTTTGACTTTGGTAATCTGGCCCCAGAACCAGGAGTAGGGTGAGCTGAGCAACACCCTAGAATATAAAAGTAAAGAAGACACTCATTCTCGGGATGGGGAAGGGGCTGACCCCACACTCACACAACCCCAAGAGTGAGGACCTCCTTAAATTGTGCCTTAAGGGCCTTGCTTACCTCACAGGGACTGTAATCCAAGCCCTGTCCAGAACCTATGTTTCTAAGTGTTTTCTTATGGTTAACTCTCTTCAGCTGAACATTCTCCACAAAATTATTCATGGAGTTGAAAGGTTACATTCTAATCTGCACTAGTTTTACAATCATATAAGCTGTGTACTTGAGGGTCAAAGATGACATAAAACAAGGAAAGTCATAATGTGTACATTACAGACAGAGAGCTATGTATGAAGTATCTGACACACGTAGGCAGAGAATCAAGACATCTGATAGTCTGAGACTAAAATGGATGTAAGAAGATCTTCTAGTAAAACTCCTGTACCTTACAAAAATTGAGGCTTACAGGCTCAGGAGTATAGCTCAGCACGCAACACCTGCCTGACAGTGTGAGGTCCTCAGTTCAATTCCCAGTAGTTCACCACCCAAAAAAATTGAGGCTTAAAAAAATAAAATAATTTCCTCAAAGTGACCACACCCCAAATATGAGAAATGAAACCAGATCACTAACTTTCTAATTCCCAGTTTCACTCAGTATTTCTAATTGTGTATTTGCATGGGTTGGGTAAGAGAAACAAGCCATAAGAAAGTATGTAAAAATTTACAGAAATTTGGTCTCACACAGTTCAGGGGGCTGGCTAAGCAATCTCTGTAAGTCTTTTATCTTCAGGTCTGATGCTGGAGGGTAAAGGCCACAAGGGAGGTAGTTGAGAAGGGAAGGCGGATGTTAAGTAAGAAGAGCAAGTTCAGGCTGAAAAACAAGCATGAGCTGCAGCCCAAGGATGAACCAGGACCTGAGTCAGCTCCCTCTGCCTCCAATTCTCCCTGGAGAAGCTGGAACCCTGTGTCACAGAGATAGACACACACTTGAGCTGGGATTTGGAAACGCTGAAGGAGCATCCATTGGAAGGTCGGCAATCGCAGGCCTGAGATGTCAGGGAGTTGAGTAGAAAAATAAGCAGCAATGTATCATGAATCACAGAAACACCTACTCTGCCCTTCCAAGCATAAAATTAAAAATGGCTGCTTGTTTTCATCTTCTAAATCACATGCAAAATTGTCTCCTGACTCACTATATCTGGAAACACACAGAGAAGAAAATTCTGTGAAACACAGTCCAGTCTACACACATTGACGCATTATGAAACCTTCCCAGGTTTTAACTCCACTTCTTTGCCTAACTCAAGTACTGTCACCTGAGTCTTTTGGCAGCACTTTCTGGGATAAAATGCCTTCTTATCTTAACAAACTGTTGAGGAATACAATGCATTCATTATTTCTAGAATTATGGCAGAAGAAATAGCTCTAGCAGCATCCTCTAATAATAGCAGCGGCCATCAACAAATGGAGTCCAGCCTCTTTGTGTGTTCTAGGAGATAGAAAACCGAAAGAATACTTGTTTCAACACTGGCCATTGCTCTTTTGTCAGCTTTGGAAATGCCATTTCTTGCCTGGAGTCCTGCTATCCATTCCTATTCATAGTTTTCGTCATTGTTCACGGATCAGCAGAAACAGCTTTCATCCTGCCAGATGTCAGTAGCAATTGAGAGGATCACTCATTGGGGCTGTGAGTCAAGATTTGGGATGTTAAGGGACAGACATCAGTGAAAGTATTTTTAAAAACCCTTTATATTCTAATCAAGATGTGTCTATAATGATATATGCCCTGGTGTCTCAGAAATTCAATGCATCCAATGTCTCTCTCTTTAAATTGTGGGCTTCTTTTCAAGACTGAGCCAAGGAGAAATCTGAGTATCTCACTTCTTAGGACTACCCAACACAAAACTCGAATACCACTAACGAACCTTATCTCACTTCTTAGGACTACCCAACACAAAACTCGAATACCACTAACGAACCTTATCTCACTTCTTAGGACTACCCAACACAAAACTCGAATACTACTAACGAACCTTGTCTCTGGTCCTCTTCACTGAATTTATCTCTTTCTCTAATCATCTCTAGATGATCAGAAATGATGACATCTATCTATGTTTTCCATTCTTTGTTAAGTATTAAATGTTGTTTCCACTGCTAACAGAGACAAAGCAGTAAGTGTGTAAATATTCTTAAAGCAGAACACAAGATCAGAGACAAACCTCTGCTCTATTCTAGACTTTTGTTATTATTTAAATTTTTCTTCACAGGAAACTTTGAAAGATTTCAAGTAACCAAAAAAAAAAAAATCTGCCCCCCAGCAGGCTTCTGTACTTTTGTCTAAGGTCTCCTGGCACACAATCTCCAGGAGTCCTCACAGGTCTGTGTGCCTCAAGGATCCTAGGAATATGAATAATGGCTATAATGATGTTCCAGAGCAGCGGTTGCAAACTTTTTCTGTTAAGCAGGGTCAAATACTAAGTACTTTCTTTGGCTTCAGGAGCGCTGTGGTCAATGACTCAACAACCCGGCTATGCTATTGTCACATAAAGGCAGACACAGACAATACATTTCTAATAAAATTCACAGGCGACAGGTCATTGTCAGTCAGAGCTGTGGCTTGTTAGCCCTCGTGCTATGGCCCTCTACGTTCTTCACACTCACAGAGCACCCTGCAGCAGCCAGAGCCTAGTGTTATTCATTCTATCTTCTGCAGGTGCCTCTCACTTCCTCCCTTTGCAATACTTTTCACAGCGCATCACTTTCCAGGCTGTCAAATGTTATTATGATTTGTGTTTTCTTAGAAGCCCACAGCCTCACTCTGAGCAGAGGGCACCCTCTAGGGCCCAGCTGCGTGGCGGAGAGTCGGGCCAGCGCGCCCCCTGGTGGGCGGCCGTAGGCGCCTCCCGCCCCAGCACTGTCAGCTCAACCCTAGCGGGCGAAGGTCACTTCCACCGCCCCAGCGCAAGGCAGCGACCTGTCCGTAGCCTCACCCGTGGCTGCGGCCCTGCAGTCCTGGAAGAGGCCGCACCCGCCGTGGGAGGACTTGTCTCCTAGGGCTGAGGCCCGACCGTCATGCAGGGAAGCAACCGCGGCGTGGCCTCGGGTGTGACGGCCGCCTCCCGCCGTCAAGGCTGTTGCATCGCTGCGACAGGGCCGCTTGCCTACTTGGGGCACAGGTTTCTAACATCTCCTTTCAGTTTGTCTCCTAACCCTTTTGCGAGATCCGAGACTCTGCAATCCCCTAAAGTGCACGGCGCACCCCGCTCCTCCAGGGCAGCCGCGCGCGCAGGGAGGAGCGCGACCCTCGCTCCGCAGCCGCAGCGCCGGGAATCGCGCTCCTGGGGGGACCCGGGCAGCCCCAGGCCACCACCCACGGGCCTGTCTCTTGGCGCTGCGGCTGGCCATTAGGGGCTTCTCTTCTGTCCTGAGCTCAAGTTTGTCCCAATCTTTTTAGAAACTGGAAGGGGCTTGGTTTCAACCATGTTCCCTGAACGTCTCCTGCATTTTCCAGCCTTGGTCTTGGCGCGCCCCAGGCTCCAAAGAGCAACCAGTGCAGTGAAATGTGTGCTACCGGCCTCCTCGCTTGCGTGGCTTTCGCTGTACTTTCAAGGCCATCTCACAGCGCATCTGCTCGATGGCACCCCCACACTGTGGCTTCTCACGTCTTAAATCTCCCTGTCGTAGTAAGTCCTATGCGTCTAGGCCTAGTAGCTGTTGCCCCTTTCTGAGGCTCAGCACTATTGTGGTGTCTACGATATAGAGAAAATAAATGTAACTCTCAACCTGTTGGATGTCCCATATGCGGAGTACATGTTCCCCCAAATAGAAAAATGAATTCTAAGGCACGAAGAAGGTTACGAGTAGGGAAACTAATTGAGGCCAAAGAGATATAGCTCCTGAGAGACAGGAGGGCGACCTAGAAAGTAGGTTGCCGTGGGCCCCAGTTTTAAAGTTTTGTAGAGCAACCTGAGGTGAATGCAAAATCGTGAGGTGGATGCAAAGTTATGAGGTGGGCCCAATACCAGACAAAGCTATGTTCTACCAATGAGATTACAAGTTTAACCTCCTGGGTAACATTGATCCAATGGGGAAGCAGGTCACATAGCAAGTGCACCTGCAAAGAATAAGGACCTTTTAAGAAGAAAAAAATTGGGGAGTTCAGGCCACCCACCAGGGTGACTGATATTAATGTTAATTTATTGTTTATCTCTCAAGGAGGCATGTAGGCTTGGTCATTTTGTCTTTATCTTGAGGGTTGACCTCTAACAGAGCCTCCAACCAGAGTTGGAATGTGGTTTTATCCTCTGTATTGATTCTCTCAAAGGCCTAGCCCTGTCTGACTGCCTGTAATATTTTAAGGAGGATAATTGTTGGAAGGGTACAAAAGGGGAACCAGATGGAAGGATTTCAGCTGATTTCCTTGGAAGAGCTTTATTGGGGCTGATTTTCCTCCAAGGAGCTTTGGCTGTTCTCTTCAGAGGAGCGTCAGTCCTCGGTCACCAAGGATGGCTGCTGCTGTCTTTGGAGGCCCTCTGGTCTTTGGTTTTGCTTTGGGTGACATCTCCTGGCTTTCAGTGCAGATTCCTCAGCTTCCAGCACTAGCCTTTCGGCCTGCCAGCACAGACTCTAGTTTCTAGCTCTGACCTTTTGCCCTTCTGGCGCAGACCACTCAGTCTTTTATCACAGATCCTTTGGCCTCCTAATGTGGACTTGTATGGGACATTTCTGTCAGCTCCAGGCCTTCAACTGGATCTTTCAGATCTCTAGCACACAGACAGATCTTTTGCACTCTTCTACCTGTGACTCTGTGGGTGGCCATTGTAGGCCAATCTTGTAAATTTCTGTGTCTTGCATTCAGTAAGATGCAGAGCATGTGCAATCTTTTGAGAAACCCAACCCCAACCCTGCAAACTCTTGAAAGCACTAATACAACTGTGATACTGGTTTGGAAAAAAAAAAACATAAAGCAATATGTGTACCTTGTTGGACATTGATTCAAACATCAATTGTAACAAGACATTCTTTGAGAAAACTGGGACATTTGAAGATAGAATACTGTTAATTTAGTTAAATAAGATAATAGCACAGTAAATGTGGTTCTAAAAATGCATCATTTAAAGATTCAGACAACTATTTGTGCATAAACTAAGGTTGTAAAAATATTGATAATTATTCATGTTGGTTGGCAGACATGTGACAAAATTTTTTATACCATACTAATTTGAAATTTTCCATTATACAAAGCAAAGGATAAGGAAGGCAGATAGGATGTGTAAGGGGTGTTCTGAAACCAAATTGGTAGATCATGGCTGGCCTCATTAAGACCACATTGGACCGAAAACTTCAAATAGGTGAGGGAGGAACTATATGAATCTCTGGAAAAGAATATTCCAGCCTGAATTAAGAACTAGTTCAGATCCCTGAACTGAAACTGTGGGAAAAGGGGAATCTATTTCAAAGAAATTGAGGGAAATATAAACAAGAGGAAAAACAGGATAAAAGCTAGCTTCCTTTCAGCTTTATAGATTTTAATAATGTACCTTGTAGTGTTCTGTGAAACAGGATATTTAATACAGTATTATAATACCAAGTAAGTTATGGCATCTGGTGGCTGGAATGTGTATGTAGTTAGTAGTAGGATGTATGCATGTATTCAAGACCTTTCAGAAATTAGTATTGAGAGCTCCTAAAAGTCAAAAATTAGTGAAAATTTTCAAATTAGAAATGAAAAGTCCACTGAAGTATCTCATAGGTTTTAATTTCTAATAAGATAAATATAAAAATGGTATCCTCAATAATTTTCTTTTGAAGAGTAAAGAATTTTTTCCATCACTAAAATGAACAAATCACTGTGGATATTCCTAGGCACAATAGGTCTTTTCTTCCTATGACTTCAAATTGTTTTGAAACTTCAAAAACCTATGTAAATTCCTGTCTGGGCCCAAAGTTTTGTTCTTCCAACTTAGAAAGCTACTTTTCCGTGACCTGAAACAATTTAATCAAGCTTAACCTTTATTTCCTTGGCATTTTTGTCTATTGTTATTATTTAACTTTTTCTTTATTGCTTTATTTTTCATTTTCTCATTATTCCATTATTCTTCTCTTTCTTTCTTTTTACCTTTTCCTTTATTCTCTTTTTTAGTCCCAACTTTTTTTTAATGTTTTCTTTTTTATTATTTTTACTCTTTTCATTTGAAATGGGAGGTTTCTCTAAACTTTAGTAGAAACATTATAAGTAGGTACAAAAATTAATGCGGCTTAATGCATGACCATAGTAAATCCTTTGGTCTGTCTTATTACCATCTCAATATTTACTTACATTATAATTCATTGGAATGGATACCATTACAGATAAAGGAAGCATTATAACATTCTAAATGGCTGCAAAAGTACCCGACTGGTTCCTAGAGGATAGTTGAAGCATTTCTAGCACAGTAGTTCTGGTAACATGTCAGTCATGAAGAGGGACTGTAATGATCTCCTGGGATCTGTAGCATATTGGCAGTAGTGATACTCCTTGGACTTATACATTCTTCACACATTGAGCATGTTGATGCAAAAAGATCAATGTTCATTCTACTTAATTCTACCTCAATATGATGTTAATATTGATTGTCACTTAATAGTTGATCCTATCATTCTGTGTTGCATATGAGTTACATCTTTCCACTCGATCATACATGTAGCCTTGTCAGTTTCATCTCCACTAGCTCTACATTTGGTTCCTTCTCGTAGCTACAGGATCTCTTTCCTGGTAGGCAAAGGTGCCACCTCCTATCCTATACCTATGGTTCCATTTATTATTCCATGTGTCCTGCCAGCCTTTTTTTCATAGTTTTCAAAGACATGGATTATAATTATCATGCTGTCAGGAAATGCAATGGGTCAGTCTTAAGATAGAGGGACTGGCTGAAGAATGTGGCAGTGTCAGATGGGAATGTTCATGGCATGGACCATAAAAACTGGATGTTTTAAGGTAAATTAGTTTAAATAAAGTTTGATGAAACAGATATACAGAAACTTAGTAAATATTTAGGGCAAATGGGAGCACAATTAACAAATAAGAGGATAGGTCAGTAGAAAATATGTAGACTAAAGCATGGAGGGGGGAAAAAAAGGAAAACACAGGAGATAAAAATCAGGAAAATTATAAGTTTTGGGGCAAGGTCAATCACATGCCTAACTAGAGACCAAGAAGTAAGGGGGGTAACAGATAATTCCAATACTGATAAATCATAGATTCAAGAAGCTTCACAAGCCTTAAGCAGCGTAACTTCAAAGAGGATTGCTTATTAGATTTACCAAAAGGATAATCTTCCTCTCCTGACTCCCTAATGCATACTTTTTTAAACTAGTATTTTCTATTTTATTATTGTTTCCTATAATTTACTCCAATGACAAAATATATAAAGTCCTCTGCTAGAGAATTGGAAATCACTTGAGTGAGTAAAGCCAACTTTATTCAGGTTTTTGCCTTCCTCTTAATGGCGTATTGAGAAATAGTAACCAGTTCCTCTGACTTCATTGTATACACACAAAGCCTTGGCCAGAATTCTTATCAGAAAATACAGGTCTAACAATATTAGAAAAATCAGTCAATTGACAAAATATTGTTGATTGTCTACTATAAATTCTGTGGGACACTGAAGTGATATGCCACCATAATAGTGACCAATATGGCACTATTTATTTGAACATTTAATAATGAACCCCATATTTTTTACCATAATGCCAACAAAACAATTAGCCATCTAAGTGGCACATTAATTGTTGAACTGGAAAACTGGCACCTCTGAACGTTTTAAAGATTGCAGCAGATTTTTAAATTTATCTAGATTCACAGGTAACAATGTATACCTGTGCCTATAACAATTTAACTTAGTTGTGTCAACTTGATTGACTTGGGAGTCATTCAGGGAATGAGTAACATTTTTGGGTATGTCTGGGTGAGTCACAAACTTATGATCTGTGCCTGGTGCCTTGCCCCCTTTCTCTCTGGCACTACTCCCCTGTTCATTTCCTGGCCACCATGAACTAAGCATCTTTGTTATACCACACCTTTCCACCATGATGTTTCTGCCTTGGAGTCAACTGACCATAGACCAACACTCTTGAAACCATGAGACAAGTTAAACTTCTCCTTTAAGTTGTGAGTTTCAGGCATTATGATTATCAGCGGGAAAGCCGATCCTGAAAATTGGTACTGGAGAAATAGATTCACTGCTATGACTTTTCTGATCACGTGTTTCAGAAGACTTTCGAACTGGTTTGCAGGAAGAGTTTCAGAAAAACTGTTTTGAAGAGGAGCTACAGAAATCCTAAAAAATTGTAAACAGAGAGAGATTGGTAATTCTGATCAGAGATCTAAAGAGTGTAATGCTGATGAAAATGTGGACCATAAAATCAGGAGGTTTCTATTGGGAAAAAGGACCTCACTCTGGCAATTGGAGAAGAAGCCATATATATTACACCCTGGTAAAAATTGTCTTCTTTTTGCCCATTTTCTGAGACTTGTGGAAGACTGAAATTAAGGACAATGGACTAATTTATCTGGTTAAGGATGTTTTGAAACAGCCCAACATTCAGTCTATGCCATGGGTACTGATCACTACTTCCAGCCAATTTTACAGACAAAATTGGGGGCAAAAACCAAAGAAGACTAATTTGAAAAATTTAAATTTTGGCCCAGAAGGAGCCATTTGTAAAATTTAAGGCAAAGTAGGCATGGTTGCCAAAGGGATTAGCATTATTAAAAAGAAAACAAGTAGATGGGCATGGTGGCACACATCTGTAATTACAGCACTTTGAGAGGCTGAGACAGGAGGATGGCAATTTTAAGCACAGCCTAGGCAACTTAATGACATAGTGAGACCTTGTTCAAAAATAAAAAATAGAAAAAGGTCTGGGGATATAACTCAGTGCAAAGAAGCTGGGTCCCAGCTCTAGAAACAAAACATAAATAAATAACTAAATACTTTCTACAGGGGCATGAATAAAGATTCCTTTAGGCCATCTCAGATATAAGCAAGATCCCCTTCAGTGAAGGTTCAAGGGTATGGAAGTACTAAGCTTTCATTTGAGAAGAGCATCCTTGGGACCTTTACTTAAGAAGGGCTTCCTATAGAATTGGATCCCCAGGGTTCATTTCACTGTTCTCAACCATTTAGTCACTCAGAAAAGACTGGAGCCATGCTCCAAAGGGGTCTGGCTACTGATCCCACTGGCAGCAGAGCTTGGTGTTGTCCATTTTCTATTGGCATGTACAACACAAGAGTTGGGGGTCAGGGAGGGTTCCACCCGGGTTTAAAAGGAAGACCTGGGAGGCCAAGCAAGGATCCCCAAGAAAACAGTCTATGAGAATGAAGCAAGAGATGCAGTGGAAATCCCAAGAAGTCAAGAGATGCCAGAAACATGGAATGTCTACCGAGGCAAGCTACAGACTGTGAGTGGAGCCAGCCCAAGAGAGGGGCTATGTAGACTGCAATCTGTGATGTCACAGGGGTAGGGCTGCCAAGTCCTCTGGAACTCACATCTCACTACCATATGCTTTGAGTACTGGATATGGAGCTACAGGAATTAATGTTTACCCTACTGGGTTTCTGTCTTGCTGAGACCCAATTCTTTTCTATTCCTCTATTCTTCCCCCTTGGAATGGCAGGGTTTACCTTGGGTTATTGCACATTAGGATCATATAATTTGTTTTTTATTTTTATAGGAGTTTACAGCCAAGAGTTTGCCTTGCATCTCAGAAGAAACTTTGACTTGGAAAATGCTGGAACCATTGAGACTTTGGTGAAAGAATTATTCCATTCTTGGAATAGTTACGACATGCTAGGTAGAATTCTTAACTTTTCATTGTGTTTATTTGAAGATCAAGTGTTGGCTTAAAGAGATGTGTTTGGATGTCAAGTTGACAAGGGGTGAGATGTGAAGGTTGATCTTAATTATGCCAACTTGATTGGTTTGAGAGTCACTCAGGGAATTAGTAAAACACATTTCTGGGCATGTCTGGGTGAGTCATGAAACTGTGACCTTGGGGTCAGGAACAAATTTCTTGAAGAATCTGAGGGACAAGTGTACTAGTAATAGCAGAGTTTATAAATGGGAGAATTAAGGAATAATGCTAGAACACTCTGATAGCCTGGCTATGTTGCCAGATGAAGCACATCAAGGGTCTCTGGGCACAACTTGTGAATTGGATATCATGGCCATGCACTTACATGTATGTGGGAAGGCCCTAAAGATTTGAATTTACTCATTGGCTCAGGGCTGGGTTTTTAGTTGGTGACTACACATATTGCTGAGGGGATCAAAGGCAAATACAGGCTGACATTAATACCTTCTAGAAATTCTTCTGGTACTGAGATGTGCAACAGCTAGATATCATTCCCCTTCTGTGATGGAACTAACTGGAAAGTTCAGAATAGGACAAGAAAGAAGCAACCTCCACATGTCAAAATCTGGAGTATTCTGGCTTTCTGAACTTCATCCATTCACCTTCTGACAGTCCTGCCCCCCAATTCCCTCCCTCCCTCTCATTTTATTTGGTAATCTAAACTGTATGTCAATAAACTTTTAATCAGAGTTTACAGTGGAAATAAAAGAAATCAAGACATTTAAATTGCCTTCCCTTGGGAGGCAGGGCAGACACTAGAATTTAATGAGTGCATAGACATGAGTGCCTTGAACTCTTAAGTATTGGGACGTGTGTGTATGTATTGGGGGGGTCAAATAATATTCGTTTTTGCATTTGGTTTTCTCAAAACGAAATTTATTTTCCTCAGTTCTGGAAATTTGAAGTCTAAGATCACAGTACAGATAGGATCTTTGTCCTACAGATGGTGCCCTCTGGCCTCCTCTTCATATGGTCATCTCTCTGCTCAAACATCTCTCTAGAGTCTCTCCCATATTATAAGGACATTAACCGTACTGCATTAGGAGCCTACTCTAAGAGCCTTATTTTAACTCAATCACCTTTTAAAAGACATTACCCCCAAATGCAGTTACATTCTGAGGTACTGGAGATTGAGGCTTTACTATGTGTAGATGAAGGGAGGGGTGACAGGTCACAACTCAGTTCCTAATAATAGAAAAATTTTTAACTCTTACCTTCCAATATGATCTCTTCGCTTCATCTTTCTTCAATGTTTGCAATTTTTGCTGCAGAGTTTTTTCACATGCTTAGTTAGATTTATTCCTATTATTCCTAGGCGATATGTAAGTGTGTGTGCAAGGCTATTGCAAATGGCACTATTTTCTTGTTTTCTTTCTCAGTGAATTCATTTTGGTGTGCAGAAAAGCTACTGAGTTTTGTGTGTTTATTCTGTATCCTGCTAAAGTTTCTTTAAAAATAACGTATTGAAATATAATCCATCTACCATACAATTCACCTACTTAAAGTGAACAATTCATGGTATTCAGTATTTTTGTAGTTGTGCAACCATTGGCATAATTAATTTTAAAATGTTTTCATCAACCTAAAAAAAAAGAAATCTTCCACTTTTTAGCCATCAACCTAATTTTCCCCATGCCTACCACCATCTCTAGGCAATCACTAAATTACTTTCCATTTCTATAGAATTCCTTGTTATGGAAATTCATACAATGCAGTAGTCTTGTGTTTGGCTAATTTTACTTATCATAATATTTTCAAGCTTCCTTCATGTTGTAGTTTGTATTAGACTTTTTTTAATTAGAGAAAAATATTCCATTGTATGGACATATCACAGTTCATACATCTATTCTTCAGTTGATGGACATTAGATTGTTTCTATTTTTTTGGTTATCATGAGTAATGCTCCTGTAAACATTTGTTTGCAAGTTTTTATGTGGATTTGTTTTTCATTTACATGAGGTATATACCTAGAATGAAAATTCTGGTCATATAACAACTCTATGTTTAGCTTTTTAAAGGACTAAAAGATGATTTTTCAAGATATCCACAAAATTTTGCATTCCTAGCAATAGTGTGTGAAGGTTCAAATTTCCCCACATCCTTACCAACACTTGCTATTGTCTGCCTTTTTTATTATAGTCATTGCAGTGACTATTACGTAGTATCTTTTTGTAGTCATCAAGTTTCTTTTGAAAGGCCAAAATTTTTTTTGAAGATTTTTTTCTCTTATAGGTTGTGCTTTTTACGTTACGTTTAAAAATCTTTGACAAACCCACTTTCCCTAAGATTTTTTTCTCATTTTTTTCTGAAAGTTTTATAATTTTCGCTCTCAAACTTGTATGTACAGTTCATTTTGAGTTAACTTTGGTGTAAGATGTGAGATAAAGGTCTAGGTTCTCCATTTTGCACATAACTATCCAACTATCCAGCATTATTTATTTAAAATATTTTTTCTCTCACTGAATTGTCTAGCTAGCTTGGTAAAAATCAACTGGGAATCTAGCTTAGTATTCTTGTATTTAAATAGCCTTAACCTAGGATTAATTTTGTGTAAATACTGAAACAATACTCTTATGAATCTTTTACCTAGTGCCTTGTATGTTATGAAGTTTTCCCATTCTGGCCCCAAGGAAAACGTACTTTTCAGGTGGCTCTTTCCCTGGTGTAGTGTAACTTTTTAACTTACAAGACCTGATTACTACTCGGTCCAACGCTTAAGGGGAGCCCTTCCAGAGAACTGCCTTTCTCAATTTATCTCTCTGTGGTCCTATATTCTACTGCTTAGCCTTCCTGAATTTGATCTGCCTCCTCTATTCAGGGAAACCACCAGATTTTGCTTAGATTTCCCCTCCCTGAACTGTTGGCTGGAAATTCTTTCCAGGCAGTTTTTTTTGGGTATTTCAGGGCTCATTTCACTTGCTTGCTTTCCTCAAGATTGTTTTCCTACTCAGTACATTGTCTAGTGTTTGAAATTATTATTTCATACACCCCCCGCCTCTAGTTATTTAAAGCAGAAAAGTAAATCTTGTCATTGTTACTTCACCTTGGATAAAAGCTGAACTGTTAAGTCTTATCCTCTCAGTCTTAAATCCACCAGTCTGGTTTGTGATACAAACTGCTCATCCTGGGCTTGGGGTTGTAGCTTAGTGGTAGCCCTTGCTGAACATGCATGAGGCCCTAAGTTCAAGCCTCAGTACCACAAAAACAAACAAAACAAAATATCACACCTGCCCACATATAACTGGCCAGCCTTGTATTCTGTAAAACCTTCTCCTTGTAATAAAAGTATGGGTCATAACTCATAACAGTCCAAAGCAGGAAGACTGGGAGTGCAGATTCTACCTTACCTGGGTAAAGAAATTTTCAGTTATATTTTCATTTGTTCGTTCATACAAAACAACTTGGATTTAGTTTGCCTGGGTTGCATTTTAGGCTACATCATTTTCTACTTCTGTGCCTATGGGAAATATATTTAAACTTTCTTCACTTTGGTTTCCTCATCTGTAAAATGGAAATATGGATGGAGGTCACATTTTGAAGATTGAATGATGCAACACACATAGTCTTAGCACGGTGTAACATGCAGAAATATTCCTAAATTTGATGTTTACTTCTTATTGCTTACTTCACTTAAGTTACCATCAGCACTTACTGGGCTGATCATTAACTTTCTTGAATTTCTTTTCACTTTGTGTCTAGTACAATACTTTTAGTTCCCCAGTTGTGTCTCAGTGTTCTTATCTGTTGAATATCTAAGTATATTCTTCACTATTTGGACTGACTTTACGGATCTTATCAAGGCTTTAATTTCTGTTTCTAAATTGATTACTTCCAAATTGCATCTCTATCCTGCCTCCTTACCATCTCCATGTGTCCACTTTGCTGATCTCATGCTCTGGTGTCAGATCCATACCCTGTCCTTCCCAGGTTCCACTCTACCTCACAGGGTGGATGGGGTCTCACCCCTGCAGGCTGCAATTTGCGACCCGAAGGCAGTGGAAGGGAAAGTCGCGTCACCTGTCGCTCCCCCTTGATGGCCCTGGCTGTCTCCGGCAGAGGCTGCAACTCAACTGCCGGGCTCTGATGACAATATCTTCTCCCATTAATGCCCAGGTTTTTCACAGTTGCTAACAACCTCTGGCCAAATCCTATTTGGTTTCCCAGCAACTCTGTTACCTGTGCAACCATTTCCTCAGCTTGGAATGCTTCAAGTGGTAGAGTTCTCTAATAGGTATCTCAAAATCAACATGTCTAGAGCAACCCTCAAATTCTGCTTCCTGGTACTTTTCTCCATCTTGACCGTGCTTCCACTTTATTAAGTATGCCGGTGCCATCCTCCACACTGCTTTCCTTCTCATACCTCTATCCAAGCCATTAGCAAATCCTGTCGGCTCAACTTTATAAACACACCTACAGTCGACTACTTTTCTCCACCTCCACTGCTGTCACTATCCTTGTTCAAGCTATCATTAATTCTAGTGAGGAGTACTGCAGTGAGCTTCTAATCTCCAAGTTTCCATAGCTGACCTCAGCTACCAAAGGTTGCATAACCCGCAAAGCAGATTATGGTGCATTCTATTAAAAGCCTCTCTCCGGCTTCGGATCTGAGCCAGAGCTCAGCTGCACAAGGCCAGCACTCAGCTCCGCTGGCCCGACGTGCGCATGCTCCGCTGGGCGGGGCTCCCCGGGGGCTAGGGAGCGGTGGGGCTGCGCGGGGCGGCGTCTTCGGGGCACTTCCCGGCGGCGGCCTTCCCGGGTTGGCTGTGCGAGTAGCCTGAGCAGGGTGGGTGGTGCCTGCCTCCCCACGTGGGGTCTATTCCGCTCCTGCACCCTGCCCGCCCCAGCAGCCGGGCGCCCGCGTCAGGCCCCGCGGCACCGGGCAGTGGCTCCGGAGGGCGGCTCCGGGTGAGTGCAAAGCCGGGCGCAGGTTGGGGGCGAGTGAGGGCAGCGCCCTGCCGTCCACGCGCCCAGAGAGGGCCACTGTCCCCGCGCTGCGGCCCCTAGCTCGGCCCCCTGTGCGCCCAGCTTGCGGTGCTGGGGTGCCTGTCCGCGGTCGGTGGCCCAGGCATCTTCCCAACACTCTGCAGTGGCCCACCCTTCCAGGGCACCGCCTGGTTTCCTAGGCAGCGCAGAGCTGCTGTGCTGTGGGCGCTGCCGGGCCGGACTCCCAGCAGTCTCTCCTGTCCTCGGTTAGCCTCTCGGGGCTGCGCGCCCTGCTCTCCATTCATTAGCCAACGGTCAAAGCCGATCCGGGCAGTGGTCCTGGGTGAAATGCCAGCGGCGCTGCTCTAACCACTGTGCCCTTCGCTGCCAGTGGTTAACCCCCTGACCCTACTTTCCTGAAGAGTGAACTCAATAATACTGTCTCTTGGGTTGGTGGGAGGAGCGATTGACTTCCCATCCGAAGTGCCCTCCAGTCTGGCGCATTGAAGGATTTAGTAGTTACTGTGTTGTTTGTTGTTGTTGTTACTAGAAAACTAAATGACAAACTGTGTCGGGACCTTTTCTTGGGCCACTGAACTTCTTGAAAACTTGTGCAATGCATGGTGTAAATACATTTTTAAAGACAAAATACAGTTTTGAGGTGTAACTGACATAAATAATAGTAGGGCTTATTTAAACGGTAGTTTTCCACTTTTTATACATGTATACACCCGTGAAACCAGTTCAGTGTTATGAACCTATGCATTATCCTCAAAAGATTCCCTATATATGTCCCCTGGTAATCCTTCCCTCCTTTCCCCTCTCCTCTCAGGCATCAATGAACTTTCTGTCAGCATCGATCAGATTGCATTTCCCAAAGTTTTATACTCGTGAATCAAATACTGTTTCCTCTGTCTCTTTCTTTTTCTTGGGTCTGGCTTTTTTAATACCACATAATTATTTCGAGATTCATCAAAGTTACTGTGTATTCATTCCTTTTTATTGCTGAGTAACAGACACACATATAATTTACTTGTCCTTTCCTTTGGAGCATTCCACTTGGTCCAGTTTTTGCCTTCTACACACAATCTCTTGTTAACATTTGTGTACAAGTCATTGTACGGGCATATTTATATATCCATATATATATATTTTAATGTAGGAGAACTGGGCTTTATCTCAGCTGCTCCTTTATCCGGATGTCCTTGGGAGAGTCACGTCTCTTCACCTTTAACACTTCCCAGGTCTTTGCTATGCTGTGACTTTCCTGCTGTGCGGGAGGCTAGGGTGATCTTTTCTCCTGGTTGGAGTTGTAGGTGAGAGGCTTTGGCTTTTCTTTCTCTTGGGGGCTGTCTTTCATTTCACTTTTTTCTCCCTTGGGTGACAATTTGAAGCCTGACATAATTTAGGACAAGAACAGAAGTACATAGGTAGTGGGAGGCCAGAACTAATATTGTCTGAACTTAGAAATGTTTACATTACAAGTGGAAGAAAAAGGTAGAAATTAGCGGACTCTGGAATTTTATGCTTTCTTTCTTTTCTTTTTCTTTTTTTGGGTCTGGTGTTCATCTAAGTTCTGTCTCCTGTTATTTCTCTAAAACTAATTTCTTTTATCTCATGGTCAGGAGGCTAGTGGGTGTGCTGTGGGCTCCAAAGGTCCCGTGTTAACTGGAGTGGCAGGAAGGGAGATTTCTCAGGAAATAAGGGTTCCTCATTTTGTCCTTCCACATGTGACTGGAATCATTTGTACTTGTTGTTCATCTGCCTTTTACTTGCCCTAAACCTGGTCCAGAACTTTTTATGAGAGCTTTAATTTGCCAGTGCATTTTCGTGTAGTAAAATAATAACGAACTATTTTCTCTAGAATGAAAATGCAGCCCTGGAGGTGGGTAGTTTGTTTGGTCCTTGGAATCCTATGTTCTGTGGGGTCCAGAGGGAAGGAGAGAGTGGATCCCGAAGCAAACATGAATGTGGTAAGTGGCTTAAAGTCATATACTTTTATGATGTGGCTATGACAAATGTTATTTCCTTAAATACAGTTACATGGGCTCTATGAGGCCATCACTCCATTCTCATATGCTTTATAGTTTATTATGCTTTTCTTTTTTTCTTCAAATCTTAGATTCTGTTTGCTAGATTTCACCCATGAGTGATGGTTTAGAATACACAGAACAAAGATTTAATTTAGACTATCTAGAGAGTGTACATGGATGCAACAAGGCAAACTATCTCAAAAAATTGTTAGAAAAAATAAGCAAAAATATTTCCTTGATTAATCAAAACATTTCAAAGTTATTCATCTTAAGTAAACATTTAAACCTGAAAGTACTTCCCTTAGGCATAAAATATTGAAAAAATACAGATTATTAAAGCTAATAACAACTTTAAAATAGAAGATACAGTGACCTAATTGATAAATCAGTTAACTAAAGACCCTGAGTCTTTAGTTAATTCATAGTGAGTCAGGAGAGTATGACCTGATAGCATAGTCTTTGGGTAAGTTTCACTTCTTGTCTCGAATCTTTTATTTCTCCCTCTTCTAACCAATTTTTTTCCTATAAGAATAATAAAATTAAATTTTTCCAAATATTTATGGCAGAGAAGATAATAAACACTTATTTACATTAAATCTTCTAGATAATTGATTCATCTATAGCCCACAAAATTGCCAATTAACAGTTATCTAATAGATTTCTTAAGGAAATTTGATCATAACTCCATATTTTTTCAGCTTTTCATCAAGTGCATCTTGACATTCAAGTGTAATTTTTTAGTTCATTGATAAAAAATGGATTGTATTTTTATGCTTTCTTAGAATGGGACCTCTTAAAGAAAGTGCTAGCTGGCATAACACTCCGTCTAAATAAAGAAAAGAAAGAAGTAGGTATGTGTCTGTGTCTGGTAGGCAGGATGGAAATGAGAAGACCCTATGGTATGGTAAAACTAGAAAGACTTGATATAGAATGTGCTAGAGTTATGACATCAAGGTTTAGCCAAATACCTGTGACTATGGAAGAGTTATTCTTGTGATAGAATGTTGGCTGCTAGATTTAACAGACTCAAATGACAATAACAATTGATTTCTTAAATAAACCCTGGAAAAGATGTTTGACATTTTGCTTTTTCCTTTGCCTGTTAATGTGGAAGATGGCATCAGGTTCTGCCCATAAAATGCCCATTGTCCTTTCATTCCGCAGACCGAAATTATCCGACACTGGGGATTCCCAGCTGAGGAACACCTGGTGGAGACAAAAGATGGTTATATTCTGTGCCTTCACCGAATTCCTCATGGGCGGAAGAACCAATCTGACACAGGTGTGGATGTTTTCTGTAGTGAGATAGGAGACCTCTGAAAAGTAACTGCTTTCTGGAATGTAGCTGGTTTTTATGTCTACAAGCAAGTTCAGATTTAACTTGAAATGGGGTTAGTTTTAAAGTATTAAATGTGTTACATTTATGCAAGGCATAGAAAAAATACTTTCAAAGAAATAAAGATGACTCATCTAATTTCATATTTTGCTTAAAAGTTCAAAGGTCAAATTCCTTTAAGGAGATGCCAGAATGTCTTCTCTTTTTGGTTGGTTTGTTTCTTGAGGAAATAGCACCCTGGCATGGTGGTGAAAGCCTGTAATTCCAGCACTCTGAGAGGCTATGGCAGGAAGATTCCCTATTCCAGCCCCACTAGGGCAGTTTAACAATTTAATGAGACCCTGTCTCAAAAAACAAAAACAGAATATCCCAAACCAAAACAAAACAGAAAACAACAACATCAACAAAAAATTAAAAGGGTTTGGGAGTATACTTCAGTGTGAAAGCCCTGGGTTCAACCTTTAGTGCATCAACAAAAAAATAGAAAACCAGGAAGCATCTTGTTTATTGAAATGTTTTGAGCGTAAAGTAGATGGTTTTTGTTATATGAAAATTATTTAATTTTTTGAACGCATAGTATAGTCACATAGTCCTAGAAATAGAGTGAATAAAAGGATACGCAGTAAAATACTTCCTGTCTCATTCCGTACTTCACATTTTTAAAACATTCTTCTGAAATCTCTTTGTTTTTTAATCCCTTTATCTCCAAAAGTTCATTAGAAACAGATATGAACATGGATTCTTAGTTTTCTTCGGCCTCCTTTTTAATTCAAAAGGTGGCATATAATGCACACCCTTCTGTTTTTGAATTTTTTATTTAATATCTTGGAGATCTTTTCATATAATATACAGAGTACTTACTGTACAGATACATATTCCATTGTACAGCTGTATCATTATTTAACCAGTGTCCTATTAATGAGCATTCGTGCCATTTCTAGTGTTCACTTAATAAATACTGCTGCTGCAAAAACCTTTTATGTATACAAGTCTAGTTATAAAATGCATTTTCATAAATAAAATTTTTGGGCCAGAGGGTGCATGGATTTGTGTTTTTGGTAGATACTGTTAAAAATTCTAAATTGTTGTCCATGTGCACTTGTACTGATATGTAGATATATAGATATATATCTCCTTTTCATTTCTTAATTTAAAAAATTGCAGTTTTCAATGTAGTGTAAATAATTTCTAGACAGATCACTTAAAATTGTTAAACAGGTATAAAAAAAGCAAATTTTTATTCAGTCATCTCTCTAGACATAGGCTATTCTTTAACATTTTCTCTTTCTAGGGAAATTAAAGTTTAGGCTAAGATCATTGGATAATTATCTCTTCGCTATTAAAGCTTTATGTGGGCAGAAGAGCCTTCTTTATCTGTTTCTTCTGAAATTATTATTCAAAGCAAACTTGAAAACCATCTGTGTCAGTGTATTAATATTGTGTGTATGTTTTTTCTTTTTCTTTTCTTTTCTTTTCTTTTCTTTTCTTTTCTTTTTTTTGAGACAAGGTCTCACTACGCAATTCAGGATGGCCTTCTGCTCACTTTGTAGCTCAGGCTGGTCTTGAACTCACATGATCCTCCTGCCTCAGCCTCCCAAGTGCTGGGATTATAGGTGTGTGCCACCATGCCCGGCCTATATGTTTTTTCCTAAGGTAATCTGATTTACTAATTTTTTCTTTCATAAATTCTAACTATAATAAGGTACTGATTAATGCTTAAGTGGTCATGATACTTAATAGTCTTTTTGAAATTTAATTTCTACCTTAAAATGTTTTTATGGCATGGTCTTAATCTTCCCTTTTATAAATATCTCATTAAGTGAGTGATGAGTTGCAGTGCGAGCTTCTAGTTTTTCCTTTGCTCAAACACATAAGACACTTATTTTATGCTACTGTAAGCACAGGATTTTGGTTTCTCCCCTCCACCCCCCCTTTTTTTTTTAAAGAATAATCCTATATACTGATCTCAGACCCAATATAAATAAGTGTTGATATTATTTTTCTTAACAATAGTCAACTAGCATAACTGGTAATGTGCCTCATCTTTGAAAGGTACAGTGAATCTCAGTAATGACATGCTAAAAGAATGTACCTCCTTTTCTTTTTCTGTGTCTGTCTCCAGGCTTCTCTCTCTACACAGTAATTAAGGCATGCAGGCCCTCCTTGCCCTCTGCATGTACCACACTATTGTAAGTGAAGAGTCAGGGGCTTGGAATATGAAGAAAGTGACCATGAGTCTTGATTATGCTCCCAGGTGGTAGGAGGAAGCATAGAGGATCTTAGTAACAGATCTAGGCCAATCCTTGACTGTACTTGTGTTTTACCACCATGGGTCTTCATCTGTCACAATGGTCAATTGATTGGATGATCTTAAAATTCCCCATGTAGTTGTTATCGTTCTGTAGTTCTGTAGGCTATGTTCTGTAGGGAGCAAGGGTGTTGGGGGTTGGGGAAGTAGATACTCTTGGTCTTTAGAATAGGGATCATAGATTGAAAGTCCAACTCTGGCCACAGCACTAGGTCCCTACCTTCTTTGGTTCTGAAGAGTGTCCTATGAGTGGTATCATGAGTTGACCTCTGAGGGGACTTTTTAAGGCAATCTGTTATGAATGGCTCAGTTCTCCAAAGGAATTCTGATTTTCCTAAGAATTGCACAGGTGTTTTTCTGATGGTTTGCCTTCCACAGTTCAGGGCAAAACATGGGGCTGAGGCTCTTTATTGACCCTTTTGTCTACTCAAGAGCAATTTTGTCAGTGCTGTTACTTTGCCCCAGTGAAAGCCAGAAAGAATACACAAAGTGCTTTACACCACAAATGCAATGCATCATCGCCTCATGGACACCACTTCCCCTCCTGACTTCCTATTAATAGCACCATCACTCTTCCAATGACCTAGACTAGAAACTGCAAAATCATTATTTTTTATTTTCCTTTGTTTTCAGTGCTGGGGATATAATCCATGCATACTAGCCTAGTGCTTTCCACTTGACTACATCTCCAACCCTTACAGAACCATTCCTGATACCTACCTTGAAGAAGTGGCCAGCCCCTTGTTGGCCAGCCATGTTCTGTCCCTTCAGTTCATCTCTTTCCCCCATTCTCTGACCACACTTTGCCTTAAGCTCTTGTTACCACTAAATTGGGCGCAAAAAAGAGGCTCAGAAGCTGAGGAGAGGCTTGAGCAACTCCCATTTTGAACTCCCCATGTATTAGAAAAGAAAATTCCAAACCAGGAATATAGAAATTTGGTTTGCTGATGATTTAAGAAATCAATTCTTTTAACACATGCATAATGCCCTCTATCTGTACTATTTAGAAGTAATTACAAGATCTACTAAAACATCTTTCATTTATTGGGACTACTTTTCCTATAGAATACAAGTGTACAGCTGAACAGTGATTTTATTTTTTAAAATTTGTTGCCACGTATATTTATTTAAAGGTAAGCCATGTTTTTTTGATTCCTAATATTTTGTAATAAAACATGTCCTCTTTCCTAGGGCTCTTATATATTCTCTTCAATAATTACATTGATGACAACGTAGACTTTGAATTTCAGCTTGTAAATACGTTTTTTGAAAAAGGAAATTTTTATTGCTTTAAAACGTTTTGGATATTGGTGACTTTTTTTAAAAAAATTGTTTTTATTAGTACATGTTCGTCATACATAATGTTTGCATTCCTTTTGGGGAATTAGGACATGGGAGCTCTGTCTCAGGGAGTTCCTCCAGCTCTTTTCGAGGTCTTCAGAGGGTTGTATGAACATAGGGCTGGGCCGAGTGGCTTCTCTGCCCACTTAACCTCTGCCAGCTGCCCTCTTTTTTGCCTGCCTCCCCATTCTTGTCTGTCCTATGTAGTTTCGCAAGATGAAGTTGCTTGAAGGCCTTAGTTGTTTGATTTTTCTAGGCAACAATCTTTAGGGCCCTACTGGATGAAGATACATAGCTTGATTGGTATTCTATCCTGACTTTCACCCCCATTCTTTATAAATGGCTCTTGACTACTTGGAGTGTATGCATGCTGTTACCCACAGTTAAGCAGTCTTCTTATCCAGTGTGGAGCTATCCTTTCTTTTTGCTAGCACTTTAAGGGAAGTGAAAGTCAGAAATTAATCATTTGTGAGGAAGTGGTTATGTTTTCATCTGTTCAGCCCTTATTTCAAAAAGTCATGGGATATCAGTATTAGGAGGATCTCAGATTCCTGCATGGGCCAGGGAGTTTGAGCGCTTATATTTTAACATACTACCCTGGGGTATTTAAAGACATCTGCACATTTGTGTTCTAGACCAGCATCCTCATTTTCCTGGGTGAGACAGTTAGATTCAAAAAGGAAAAGAAATTTGTTAAAGGTTAAAGGGTAATTGTCTTGCCAGTCAGACTGCAGATTTAGCGTTTCCTGAACATGAGAGCATAACCTTATGAAATTAGTATTGAGCAAGTTGATCCCATGATTATCACAATATATTTTTTATTTGGCTAAAACAAGAAAATGCTGATTGTGCCAGCATTAAAAATAAAATACAAGAAACAGTAACAACAACAACAACAGGTAGATTTACTCATTGCCTAACTGAGAAATTAACCATTCAGCAAGGAAAGCAGTAGAGAGGCATGTCTGTATCTGAAAGTTGTGTGTCTGATGGCCCACTGGACTAGGTGCAGCAGTACACTGAAACAGGCTGGTAGACTGTGGCCTCAGCAAAGACTCCCCAGGGGGCTGCCCACTGAGCTTTTTGAGTCATAATTGAAAATTCACAGTGTGGTTTAGGAGTTAAGTCTTTGGAAGGAAAGGCCATCATCCTGTGTTTTGCTTGTTTTTTTTTAGAGTTCTGACTAATTTCTGGATTTTCTTTCCTTACAGAAAATCTTCCCTTCTCAAGAAACCATGCAAAAAAATAAATAAGTGCAGTGCCTAATAAGCGACAGATAGGCCTTAATAGTCTGACATCTGATTCCTTGCCACAGTGGCACTGAATAGATTTGGCTTCGTTCATCAATGCCTGGGCCCAGTAATGAAGGCTGAGCTGAAATTCGGGCTCACTGGGTGCTCTGACAGTGGTTTGGGTTGGGAACCACTTTCAGGCCCTTTGCTTGACCCTGCAGGGTAAGTCAGGGTCTGGTGCATGGCATGTGTCCTACCCCCAGGTTAGGGCTGGCACAAAGGGCCACGTGGGGTGGAAGTGCTGGCACTGTTCTTCCCCTTCTCCCCTCCAGGGCTCTTTCCCTTCCTCCTGTTTAACTGCTAAATGTCACTTGTGAGGGAGATTTCCCCAGCTGCCCTTAAGGTCAGGCCCCCGAAGCTACATACTCTTGAGTTCCTTCATAGCAGTTAAGACAATAAATAAAAAGTGATAACTTGTATAACCCCTGTCTTTCCCATTAGGCTGGTGTAAGTTCTATGGAAGCAGAAACCTTTTCTGTCTTATTTGCTTGCAAGTGGTACAGTCCAAGGCCATGGCAGCTCCTGAAACCTTCTGGGGAGTCAGTAGAAAAACACTGAAACTTCAAAATGTTCGTTGTTCTAGGCCACATTTGGTTAACTTTTCTGATTCATGAGCCCAGAGGTGACCACAAACATAAATCTGTGGGCACTTGTGGTAGACAAAACTAGAGGCTGCATCATCTGGTGGTTAAGTGTGAGCACATTAAAATGCTAGCCTCGGGCTTGAGTTCCAGTTCTACTACTTTGACTAGCTGTGTGACCTTGGCAGTTTGTTTAACCTTTCTGACTTTTAATTTCTTTATGAATCACAGTATCTAATACTTGCCACTTAAGAGATTATTGCAGTAAGGCCTGTGAGACATCTAACCCTGTAGTAATGGGGCTGTAACTTTTACTCTCTACTTTTCAGTGTTATGCTGACTTTGGTGGTGGTCTCTGATACCTACCCTTTCCATATACAGTCCTCTCTAACACGGAAGCATTCTGAGCTCTGAAGAAAGGAGAAAGATGTCAGAATTTGTTTACCATGGGCAGAAAATGCTGAGGGAAAAAATGTAATGGGTAGAGCTGTTCCTCAGGATCAGATGACAAACACAGTTGGATCTGGCAGTTTTCTCCCTCTCGGAACCTTGTGGCTTCTTCCAGAGCTAGAGGATTTCCCAGTATGCGGCCAACTGTGAAGTTGTGAAAACTCAAGTTGCCTTGATGTGCAGCTGTCTGAGGATAGGCCATGGTGGTGGAAAACAGGCAGGGAAGGCTAGAAGGTCATCTGGCATGGAAATGATGGCCCTGCAGTATTGCATGACCTGGGTTTGATTCCCAGCTCCATCATACACTACCTGTGAGTCCCAGAGCATGTGTTTCCTGTAAGCCTCATAATCAGCAAAGCATGAAGGATGATGTAAATAGCCCAGTGTAATCCTGCCTACAGGGTGAACTCTGTAAACAGTGCTCCAGAGACTGTCTATGTTATATGTGGTCCCTGTGTCTTTGTGTGCATGTGACTAGTTAATGTTTTTCCTTTCACCTAGTTCCCCTTATCTATGGGAGATACGTTCTAAGACTACCAAGTGGCTGCTTGGAATTGTGGATAGTGCTGAACTCTCTATATACTATGGTTTTTTCTATATCTACACATATGCTCTTATTTATAAATTAGGCATTGTAAGACATTGTAATATAAGGCATTAACGATAATAACTAATAATACAATAGAGTAGTTATAACAATATACTATACTAAAATTACCAATGTTATTACTCTTATGCGTTGGGTCCACTGTTAAGTTAAAGGAAGGTTACTTAAACACAAGCTCTGCAATACTGTGACTGTAGATCTGTAACCAAGATAGCAACTAAGTGGTGAAGGGACAGGGTTTATATGCAGTGTGGATATGCTGGGCAAAGAGATGATCCAAGTCCGGAGTGGGAGGAACAGGAGAGTTTGAGATGTTATTGCAGCCCTTGAAATGGTGCTGCAATTTGAAACTTACGAATTGTTTATTTCTGGAATTTTTCATTTAGTATTTTTAGACTGTGGCTGACTGGAGATAACTGAAACCGCAAAAGTAAAACCTTGGAATAGGGGCAAACTGCTGTCTTTCACTTATTATCACATTCTACATGCGCACTAGCTGCCAGAGTCAGTGGTAGCTGCTGCAGGGCCTGCAGTGAATGAGATGCCGAGATGCTGCTTTCCTGCTGTCTGATAATCCTAGTGACTGTGGCTGGGGGCAGGAGAACAGCACTCTGAGGTAGGCTGAAGTGGTTTTCTTTCCTTGCCTGTGTTGCAAGGCACTCTAAACTCACTCTAGTGGGTCATCTCCTTCCCAGCAAGGGACTGTGAAAAGCGAGTATGGTGGCCACACAGTGGCAAAAGCCACACTTTTTTTCTGAGTTTTTCCTGCAGACAAGCCAAGCGTGTGCTTCGTGTCCTGATTATCCACTTCAACTTGCTGGAGATAAAACAGCCGGTGAAAGGTAAAGACAGGAGTCGTACAGCTTGTGACAAATTCCCTACCCACGTGACTTTATTTATTTATTTATTTTCCCGCCTTGGGATTGCAGTAATGTCCCTGGTAAAGTCAGGGAAGTGTCTGATCCAGATAACCTGCCAATCGGCTTCTGTTGCTTAGGTTCCCGGGCTGTGTGCCTTGGAGAGTAGTCGCTCCTTCTTGGTTACCTAGTGAATACAAGCGTTATGGTCAAGGCTGCCTAACAGAATTGCTTGTTTGTAGTTGCTAGGGTTTGAACTTAACTCCTAAAGTTCATGTATTGGAAACTTAATTCCCAGTGCACCTGTGCCAAGAGTTGGGACCTTTAAGAGGTGATTAATGGCTGTTGTCACAGAAGGCATTCCTGATAAAAGCGTGGGTTCGGCCCATCCCTTTTGTGCCCTCTTGTACTTCCCACCTTGCCAGGAGATGACGCCATAGGAAGGCCCTTGTAAGATATGGGCTCCTTGGTCTTAGAGTTCTGAACTTTAAAGTGGAAGAAATCAATTGCTGTTCATTACAAATTATCCAACCTCAGGTATTTTCTCTTAGCAGTGGAAAATGGACCAAAAACTAATGTTTCGGGATGGTTTTGTGATAATTCTTCAACCTAGAATCAGATTATAAAAATTCACTCATTGCTCTGTTACTTTGGATAAATTACTTTGGACAAGAAAGACTACCCATTTCTTGTTTTGTTGTGTAGTGCCAGGAAGAAAATCTAGGGCCTCACATATGCTAGACATACATCATAGTACTGAGCTACATGCTGAACCCCCAAGTCTGATCTTAATAATTCTGGAGAGGCCCCAGAACCACCCTCAGGGACCTGTTAGATGTTTAGCAGATGTTATGACTTGTATCTAGATGTCCCCCAAAGCCTCATGCACTCATAGGTCTGGCTTTTTCAGAAGTGGCCAAGTGTAGAGTGTGTGCTGCTGGGACTGATTCATGGTGCAATGCTAGGATTAAGGGCACTAGGATTAAGGGTGTGAGTGCTATCACCCTAAGTATCCTGGATAAGATACAAGAGATAGAAAGAGCTGTGGGTGTCCCTTGTTGCTTTGCTACCTTCTGCAATGGCACACCGCTGGCTGAGTATTTTAGGACAGGTTACTTAACCTTTCTCTCCAGCTACCTCATCTTTTAAGTGTGGGTATAACCATGTAAGCTATAGAAAACATGGTGCCTAGCACAAACTTGGTAGTTGTCTTGACAAGTACTGGCAATGCAGACACATCATCCAGATGTCAGAATATTTGCTTGGGTTCTGTTTATGTGGCTGGGGCAAGTTCAAGAAGCCCCTCAGCCCCAGAGCTTTGGCAAACTAAATGGAATGGCTGCACAAGCCCTTGGACTTGGGATTTGTTCAAAGTTGAAGACCTACTTTTTGGGCGTTGAGCTTCCTTGAATTGAGTCCCGTGGACCTCCCAGGAGGTACGGGCCATTTCTGACTTTGCTTTATTCAGTATAAAGTAGTGGGAATGCATGCACACCCACACACAAAGTTCTTAGTGCCATGGAAGAGGAGAGGAACCCTTTCTGTACCAATTCCTTCCAAACTAACCAGGAGCCAAGCTGTTCCTCTGGGGTGGAGGAGGCAGCCTACCTGGGCTGTCAGGCTAGGCAGCGTGTTGCAGTTATCCCCAAAGCTTGAGTAAATGCCTGTGTACACCAAATTTAGCGACTTCATCCAGGGACTTATGGGTTCCCTGAAGTCCATACGTGCGTGGATAAAATTGGAGAACTTTAAGAATGGCTAGACTTAGGATCTAGAGTATACCTGTGGGGACCTACCATAACCTCAAAAACAGCCATGTCTCTCCCAGCCTTTGCTTTGCTCAAGGAGCCATCAAGGAACGCCATAAGGCAGCTCCGGAGCCACACGGCCTGCTCCAGTGTTGCTGGCTGCGAGGCCGTGGACAGCTTCCTTCGTTAGCCACACTGTGCCTTAGAGTCCACATCCGGAAACATGGGGGTAAAGGTTTGTTCCTGGTTGTGTTAGTATCACATGGCTGCTTCAACAAACTACCACTAATGTTGTGATTTAAAACACCAGATTGTTTATCTTACAGTCCCAGAGGTCAGAAGTCTTAAAATCAAGATGTTGACAGGGCAGTGTTCCTTCTAGAAGCTCCAGGGGATGATCTTTTTTCTTGCCCTTTGCAGATTTCAGAGGCTGCGTGCTTCCTTAGCTTGTGGTCCTTGCTCCATCTCCAAAGTCAGCAATACACATTCTCCAGTTTCTTCTAATTCTGATCCTGTCTGCCTTCTTTTGTAAGGACTCGTGATTACATGGGGCCCAGTTTTATAAACCATGGTGTTCTCCTTATCCAAAGATCATTAAGCGCATCTGCGAAGTCTTTTTTGCCATGTAAAGGTGATACATTCTCATGTGTTAGGAATTAGGATGTGACCGTCTTTGGAGGGACCACTGTTTCACCTACATTAATGCAGAGAGCTTATGGGAGAAAATGCATGTGAAATGTTTAACAAAGTCCCTGACATGCTCTGCTTTTGTAACTGTGATTATAGTGCCTGCACTGAAGAATACCACTCCTTTTTATTTTTTTTACAATGCTTGTTTTCTAATAATTTTTTATTACATTTACATATTTGGTGTTGTCAAGGAGTATTGCTTATTGAGTTTTGCCCATTATCAGCCGTGTCATCTTCTGTGCTTTAGAAAGAGACACACACACTTCAGAGTTGAGTAAATCCTGTAAGGTTTATGTTCACATCCTCAACTTTGGCCTCCTTCCTCCTTGCTCTTTGTTTTACTTCTTTCCCAGACCTCAGCTGCTTCTTATAACTGTTTTTGCATGTGGTGGGAGAGTCCCATCCGGGCTCAGTGTCCTTGTAGAGGAGGTCAGTGCTTTGGGAGACAGGATGACCTTCCTCACACATGGGGTCATCTTCCTCCTATGCAGCCACGTTCAGTTTCAGATCCTGAGTAATCCACGCCTTGCTTCCACCCCGGCTGGGACTCATCAAGCAGGCAGCATTGTGCTGAACCACCCCCAGCTGCTTCCAATAGTCAGTGTAGAGCTGAGAGAGCTGAGGAGGTGATCATGAAGTCACTGCCCTCTGTTGGCCAAAAGAAGAAGTCTCTTTAGCTTTTTCTCTTAGCCCCCAGCTGTTCTAGAGCTTAAGGAGGGGTGAATTTTGGTAATTATTATTGTCACTCCAAAGTTTATGATTTCAAACTTTTTATGACTTATTTTTTTGATTTCCTAAGATAATCTTGGATCTTCCTTATTGGACACAGGTACTGTACTTACAAGATGCTGAATCTACTCTCATAGTAAATTTGATCTTATTGATGTAATGTTAAAGTATACATTTAAGCCACATGTGGTACTGGACACCTGTAATCCCAGTGACTTGGGAGGCTGAAGCAGGAGGATGACAAGTTCAGGTGAAGGCCAGTCTGGGCAACTTACTGAGATTGTGTCTTAATTGCTTGCTTGCTTGCTTGCTTGCTTGCTTGCTTGCTTTCTTTCTTTCTTTCTTTCTTTCTTTCTTTCTTTCTTTCTTTCTTTCTTTCTTTCTTTTGACTGGGTCTTGCTGTGTAGCTCAGGCTAGCTTTGAACTCATTATATAGCCCAGGCTGACCTTGAACTCACAGAGATCCTCCTGCCTCAGCCTCACAGGTGCTGGGATGTCAGGCATGTGCCACAACACCTGACTTGAGATTGTGTCTTAAAAAATAAAAAGTGCTCGGGATGTAGCTCAGTGGTAGAGCATCTCTGGGTTCAATCCTTGGTACCAAAAAAATCACAAAAATTTATGGAACTCAGACTGGCTAAACAGCTTAATATGAGCTGATATATATTGCATTCTTCCTGTGTGCCAGACACTTGTTCGAAAGTTTTTATATACAATTGCACATCTTATTGCTCCCTATTAGGTACATATTATCATGTCTTCTTGGCAGGGATGGTATAAATTTCAAGGGGTGTTTCAATGCCCTCCCTAAGGTGCCATATCAGAACTTGGAGAAGACTGAGTTGTACCCAGGTTTGTTTTTCTTTAAATCTCATGGTTAGTATAATGTCATCTCCATGAGGGCAGTGTTTTTATGCCTCCTCGTTCTGTTCTCTACTGTATCCCTAGTGCACAGAGGGTTGCCTAGCACACAGTTGGTGCTTAATAAAGGTTTGTTTAGTGAATGATTAATGGTCTCAAAAGTAAAACCAGCCTGAGGGCAGGTTTCTTTGGCTTCCAAGTTTTTGGTTTTTTTCTGCTGCATCACTGTTTTAGGTACAAAATAAACTTACACATACACATTGATACACATGTGTAATCTTTTTCTATTTAACTTTAATTCAACTTAAATTTTTTGATGAGGTTGTGTATTTTAAGAGCAGTTTCAGGTTCACAGAATAATGGAGAAGAAAAATTGATTATTTTCAAATTTTGGCATTTATGAATACAGCTACTGTGAAGGCCACTATATGGAGACCACCCAAATGTCTTCTGCCTTCTCTCAGCCCCGTTATGAACATCCCCCAGTTGTGTATTTGTTACAACTGAAGAAGCTTCAGTGGCGCATCATTATCTCCAGAAGTTCATAGTTTACCTTAGTTTACCTCTGGGTGTGGTGTGTTCTGGTGGATTTAGCCAAATGTATAATGATGTCTATCTACAACTATAGTTTCAGTGTCCTAATAATCCTCTTTGCTCTTCCTCTGTCTCTCTCTCTTCTCCCAACCCCTGGTAGTCACTGATTTTTTCACTATAGTTTTGTCTTTTCAAGAATATCATATACAATGCAACCTTTTCAGATTGCATTTTTCACTTAGTAAGATGCATTTAAAGTTCCTTCACACCTTGTAACTCATTTCCTTTAGAAGTGGACAGCACTTCGTTGTCTAGATATACCACAGTTTATCCATCCACTTGCTGAGGGATGTCTTGGTTGCTTCCAATTTTTAGCAATCATAAGTAAAGCTACTATAAGGATTCATATACAGGTTTTTATATGAACATAAGTTTTCAACTCCTTTGGGTAAAACATCAAGTAACATGATTTCAGGATTGAATGGTAAGAATATATTTAGTTTGTAAGACACTGCCAAACTGTCTTTTGAGATGGCACTACCATTTTGCCATTTTTTTTTAAGCTATAAATGACAATTCCTGTTGCTCTACATCCTTGCCAAAAATTGGTGCTGTCAATGTTTTTACATTTGGGCTATTCTAATAGGTCTGCAGTGGTATCTCATTGTGTGTGATCTTTTTCTTTTGGCTTATTTTGTTAGCATTCATTGAAAGAAATGCAATTTCTGGAGCAGATTTTAGAAACTGTTTTGGGAATGGAACTCTGGGAGCGCTGAGCTAGATCCCCAGCCCTTTTTATTTTATTTTCTTTATTCAAAAAAGAGTCTTACCAGATTTTCAATGCTGACCTCAAACTTGCAATCTTACTGCCTCGGCCTTCTGAATAGATGGAATTCCAGGTGTACGCACTATGCTTGACTGAAAACATGTTGTATGTTCCTAAAATATATGTTAAATTTTTCTTGATGGTTAAATTAGTTTTTTTCTTACTAAACAAGTGAAAATAGTTCAGTTTTGCTGCTACTTATTAGCCCTGTTTTTTTCTGAAGTTTTTTTTTTAAACTAATGTTAAATGGGAGTAAATTGCTACTTCATTATTTTGTTTCTCTCTCATTATTTAATTTGAGATCATTTAGCAAGGTGTTGTGTTTGTTTTGAAGCTTGGGGATACTAATCTCCTAAACATGAATGATTTTTTCAGGTCCCAAACAAGTTGTCTTTCTGCAGCATGGTTTTTTGGCAGATTCCAGTAACTGGGTCACAAACCTTGACAGCAGCAGCCTGGGCTTCATTCTTGCTGACGCTGGTTTTGACGTGTGGATGGGCAACAGCAGGGGAAACACGTGGTCTCGGAAACACAAGACTCTCTCAGTTTCTCAGGATGAATTCTGGGCCTTCAGGTATATTTCCGTCGTTTATGACTTGGGTCTTTTTCCTTAGTGGCCTTAAAGTAGGCACGTGACGAATTCAGCGAAGAGACTTTAGACAAGTAACTCTGAAATTTCAAGAGACTAATGTCTCTTGAAAGATTTTAAACCTTCTAGGAATTGAGTAACTAGCAAAAAGGTAACTTGTAAGTAAATGATTTAATTGGGCCCTATATTCAGCTGAGAATGCTGAAGTTATCCAGTCATTCCAGATGATGTGGGACCTGCTGGTGAATATTGTTCCCATGAACTTCCTCCCTTTTCCATAAACACATATTTCATATGTTAATTTTTCTTCTTTTCAGAAATTTTCCTCTTCTCTCTCTTACTTTTGCCTTTACTAATTAATTGCCATATGATTTTGGGCATGTTCCACAATCCCTTTATGTCTGTTTCTTTATTCATAATAAACACTTGCCTCATAAAATTATCAAGGGGTTAAAGGAGAGGATGCTGGGAAAGAATCTCCACAGAGCCTGGCACATTGTAAATGTGTAGTAACAATTGGCTCATGTAGCCCTTGATGACAAACACACATACTTGTGTACTCAGACACATACCTGGTTGAAGGCCATATCATGTTGCACTAAGTATTAGAGAAGGTTCACTGTTTGGATGTCTCCAGACTTGGCCTCCTATTTATACTACTAGAGCCTTCCTAAGGACATGACACAAGAATGGGAATTTTTGTCAAAAGACACATAGAAGAATATATTTATTGTTGTACTACTACTTGCGGTAATGAAAAACTGAAAACTGCTCACATGTATATCATCAGCGGTGAACTGAATGAATAGACAAAGTATGGTATATTAAAAAGTAGAAAGAGAACAAATAACTATAATTCTGTGTACTAACATGGATAAAGCTAGGGATGGAAGAATATAAAACTGTATAATCCCATTCCTAGACACATCCTACAGCAGGTAAAACAGACTTGTAATGTGAAGAATAGGGATAATAGTTCCCTTTGGAGGCACAACTGGAGGGGGGTCTAAGGGGGCTCTGTGGTCCTGGTTAAGGTCCAGTTTCCTGAGCTTAGTGCTGGTTTACTCAGCTGTGTTCAGTTTATGATACTCTGCAAATTTCATGTTGAATGTTTGCATGCTTTTCTGTTTTATGTACAGTTTTAACAGCAGAGTTCCTTTTTGGTTTGCAGTTTTGATGAAATGGCAAAATATGACCTACCAGCTTCAATTAACTTCGTTCTGAATAAAACTGGCCAAAAACAAGTGTATTATGTGGGTCATTCTCAAGGCAGCACAATAGGTATGTATGGGATAAAGACTGAAAGTTCATATAATGTCTTTGTTACAGTTTATACCTATTCCTAAAAGTGAAATAGAAAAAAAGGTGAACTATGGTTGTTTTTGTTTTTAATGCCAAGCAGAAATCATAAATAGGAGAAAGAATTTAGTAACAGTCTTTTATGGAAGTTCAGAGTTTAAATTACCTGGCTAAATATGGTGTGTCATTCTTTAAAAACTGAAAGAATTAATGTGAGCCACATGATAGTATTTGTTTTTCAAGTTAAGCACTGTTAGGGTATGATAGAGTAGAAAGCAGGAAGTTTCCTAAGGGGCTTAGAAAATACGCTTAAAGTTAAGTGGAGGGCTGGGATATAGCTCAATGGTGGAGCACTTGTCTAGTGTGTTTGATTTCCAGAACTGCAAAAACACAAGTTAATTGGAATTTAACTATGAGGGTTACGGTTGCACTTAATTACTAGTCAGTTTTTAAAGGCTATATGGATTTTAATTCATGTTGATGATAATATTAATAGGTGTTTATTAGAAAAATAGTTTTACAAAGTTTAAAGAAAATACAAACTGTCCATAATTTTAACAAGCAAGTTTCTCTAATTAGGAGCTGGAGGGAACATGTCCTGTAATTTGTGTAATTCTCCCTTTTAGTGTTCCCTGTGACTAAAACTTTTGTGCTTATGTCTCCTTAGATACTTTCCTAGAAAGAGAAATCATTATGTGAAAAGCATGAATGCTTTTAAGCAGGTATCCAGCTACACTTCACCCTTAGAAAAACAGACCTGGGAATTCTTCATTTGTATTCCTTTCTTCAAAACTAGTTTACTTGTGTGCTGTGCCTGACTGATTCCTACAGTGGCATTCTAGGGCTAAATGGCAAGAAGTGACTGAGGGGGCTGAAAGACACCTTAAAGCTAAAGTACTCTTTTTGAGTCATTGGTGGCCTAATTGAATGGGGCTATAGATTAAGGATAGGCCAGGGAGAGGGAAGTGGTAGGGTCGAGCTGTGGAAATGTAGTGTTATGGTTCACATAGTTAAAGGAACAGGTGTCTTCACATGGATTTCTTCCTGTGAATATCTAGGTTGGAATTTGGAGCAGTTACTTAACAAACAGTTGCTTTGCTAACTTAGTCAATCAGTGTTTGCTCACTCAGAGGTTCAGAGGGTCCCTTCTCAAGTGTTCTAACTCTGAGGACAGAGTTGCTTACAGGGTCATTGGGCTGCTGCTGGAGGCCTCATGAATGACCTTTCTTGCTTTTTCTAAGAACACCTAAAAGATGGAATTTCTGTTGTCTTCCTTTTGTTCCCACAGGTTTTATAGCATTTTCACAGTTACCTGAACTGGCCAAAAAGATTAAAATATTTTTTGCCTTGGCTCCTGTGGTTTTAATGGATTTCTCTACAAGCCCTCTAATCAAATTAGGATGGTTGCCAGATCATCTCTTTGAGGTACTTAACCACCCCACCCCCCAACATTTCCTCTTCCTATCCTCTGCATATACTGTTAGTGGAGCAGTGGGCTTTGCTTTCTGTCTTCACTCCTACTTCCCATCCAGGGGAGCTCAGGGAGTGTCTTGGTTACTTTTGTCTCATTACTGAGACAAAATAACCAACACCCCAAATTAAGGAAGGAAAGGTTTATTTAGCTCACAGTTTGTAGAGGTTTCAGTCTATTATCAGCTGGCTCCAAAGGAGAGTAGCACAGCAGAAGGGCAACTGCTCAAGGTGGCAGAAGACAGCAAAAGCAGCAAGAGCGAAAAGTGGGGAGAACAAGCCTCTTTTCCTCCTTTATATTGTATGTAGGCTACCTGCCCTTGGGTGGGTGTAGCATTCATACCATCTCAGTGCCCTCCTCTTGCATAGGCTCAGGATGTTTACAGAGTGAGAACCCTGGCCCCCTGCTAAGTCACTTAGTTAAACTTCTAAACTCAAGTTGACACGATGAACAACGTCCTAGAGCAGTTAGGGCATGGGCACCCTAGGATATAGAACTACTGAGTTACTTAGTTAAGCTTCTACATTTTGCCAAGTTGACACAATGTGTCAACCATTACAGGGAGATAAGTTATTAACTGTACACTACAGCTTTGTATAATCCTGGTTAACATGTGGTAGTACAGCTTTCTACCTGTCACACAAAGAAAATGCAAAATCTTCAAGAAAGTAGTTTAAGCATTCATGCATTTATTCTTTATTCCACAAGGTGAGCCTGTGTGTAGCAGTAAGCAGGATGTGAGAGACAGGAAATGTGCCTTTCCTACATGCCTATCTCTAGCCACATTCCTAAAGATGCTGTTTCATTATATTTTATCATGTGACTCCTAAACACAAGCCAATGACTGCCCTGTGCCTCAGTCCTAAAAGTGTGTAACCCTAAACTCTGTTCAAGGAAAAAATAACTCTCATAAGGAGTTATGAGGCCTGTTGGTCCATACATTCCATGCATTTTATGCATGCATTTTATGTTTAATATATGATATGTTTGCATGAATGCACATATATACACACATGAAATCCTGTACAGAAATATATAATCATGTGCCATATAGTGACATTGCTTTCAGGGAGACACTGCGTATTTGATGGTAGTCCCATAAGATTATAATGGAACTGAAAAATTCCTGTCACCGAGTGATGTCATAGCTAATGCATTGCTTGTGAGCTTGTGGCAGTGCTGGTGTAAACAAATCTGTGTTGCCAGTTACATAAAATTATAGACATACAGTATGTGCAATACATAATACTTGATAGTGATGTATTTACTGTCTTTTTTATCATTATTTTAGAGTATACTTCTCACATAAAAAGGCTTACCGTAAAGTAAGATATCATGCTATTGGTAGCAACATATATACGTTTGTGTTCGCCATGTCATTAATTGCATCACAGGCCCAGGTCAAGTGACTGACATGTACCATGTAGGTTTGTGTCAGTGTACCCTGTGATGTTTGTGACATATAACTGTACTTTAAAACCAGGTGTAACATACCCCAGCGACCATTTAAAAGACTTGCACAGGAAATATGGATGATACTCTGATCTCCAAACCTGACACTAACATAAGATGGGATTTACTGCACCAGTGACCATGCAGAGAAGATGTAGCCACTCTGACAAAATGTCTTTAATGCCTTGGGAAATAGGAGCATTGATTTTCATTGTAAACAGTTCAGAAATTAAAAATAGAGCACCCCTCAACTGCTAAGCCTTTTTCCTATACTTTCCTCAGAATGAAACACAGTGCTCAATTTGGGGTTTTTCTCTGTAAATCCCATGTGTAAATTTATGCACAAAGAGGTATACCAAGAGAAAGGTTTCGTTTTAATGTGGATGGCATCCAACTGTGTAGATTATTCTGCAGATTGGATGTTTCACTTTTGGAAAGTCATCACATTAATTCATTTTTTAAAATTGTTGCGTATTAAGTTTTGGATTATAAGCAACTCCTGCTTATTTAGCCAGACTGCTTTGCAAACAATTCAGATCATTTGCTAATTTGCTATTGCTGCATCTTTACAACCTCTTGGGAGCGTATCTCTAGTGTCTATGGGGAACTGCAATTTCTGTGTCAAACAAATGTATGTTTTTAATTTATTTAATCCTTAGAGATTGTAGGGTAGTAGTTTTATAGAAACACAAACATTTATTCCCCTTGTCCAATAAAAAAAAATAAAGAAAACATCAGGCAGTGGGCTGGATTTGGCTAATATGGAATTAGATGTATGCACACCCAGCATACTTTGAGGTCAACCACAGCCTCAGCTGTCTCTTGGAGGTCATGAATGATCCAGTGGAGGCAAATGAAAGCTATTTGGGGATGCCCCTGGCATAATTGATCAAAGTCCTTTCCCTTTGTAAAAGTCAATTTTAAATTTATTTTGTTTTCTGCCATTATGTTTTCATTTTAGGAATTTAAATACATACCTGTAACATATCTGATTTTGCCTAGTAAACTTAATGTGTCAGTATCGTTGTTTGAGTGTTTGCTGGCTCTTTGCTCCTGAGGCCCCAAGTGAGGATGCCGCTGGGCCAGTGCTTCTGAGCTGGGTCATGGAGGCTGGCACACCAGGTATCTGAGATAATATTGGATTTCTTTGATTTTTTTAGGAATTATTTGGGCGCCAAGCTTTTTTCCCCCAGAGTGAGATTTTGAAGTGGCTGAGTACCAGCGTTTGTACCCATGTCATTATGAAGGAGCTTTGTGGAAATCTCTTCTTTCTTCTCTGTGGATTTAATGAGAGGAACTTAAACATGGTGTGTATATGGATAGTAAGACTTGATTCAGACTTCCAGTGGTTTTGTCTGTGAATTTGCTCGTTTTTCAGATGACATGGGAGATGCAAATAAGCTCATCTAAACCCTAGACGGTGTTTCAC
>RJWT010000952.1:0-54560 GCA_004365215.1 Cuniculus paca
ACATGATAATTTCAATTTGGTATATATTTACAGGCTACGATTCCAGAATAGGCAGTGGCAGAAGAGCCTTTGGTAGTGGGTACCGAAGAGATGATGATTACAGAGGAGGAGGAGACCGGTATGAAGACCGATATGACAGACGGGATGATCGACCCTGGGGCTCCAGAGATGATTACTCCCGGGATGATTATAGGCGTGATGACAGAGGTATACGTTGTCTCTGGCTTACTTGGTGGAATAGATGCTGGAAAATTTTAGGAAAAAGTTGGAGTTACAAATTATATTTGTGTTCACTTGGGATATGAAACATAGTTTACACATTATATGCACAGAGCATTTTAGAACGTTGGCCGAGGATAACATAATAGAAATCAATCTTTTTTGAGAAAAGATCTCACTATGTGATCTGGGCTGACCTCAAATTTGTAGAGATCCTCCTGCCTCAGCCTCCCCAGTGCTGAGATAATGGGCGTTCCTCACCACGCCTGGTTTAAACCCATTTTTGGAGTGATAGAAATGAAATTCAGATAAATAGTCCCATAGCCAGTAATTGGTTCTTTGAGGTTAGTAATGAAGTATTGCTGACTTTGTTCCCATTGTACCACAGTAATTGATGTTTATCAGTTCATGGTGAGATTTTAATGTGTATTCTGAAATTATGCCTGTAATGCTAGAACTTAAAATATACTGTTAAATTTTGTTCAGTAATTGATCATAGTTGAAAATTTTTTCCCAAGTAAAAGTAATTGTGATAAAATGATTAATTTACTACTTAAATGTTTATTGTGTTTTACTGACATTCTGGTTCCATATCATGCATGTGGTAGAGGAGTAAAGAGTAATAGAACTTGATTATTTAAACTGCCCATTTTCTAAGGATCTCTCATCAGTTTCTCTGCTGGGTAGACTAACCTGAATCCTGTATAGCATTTCCTGAGTACCATATCTGGAAATGAACTCAGCTTTCAGCCATCAGCTTCTGATTTTAGAAAACTCTTACTTAGAGTTTCATTTAACTTAGGTCCCCCCCAAAGACCCAAACTGAACCTAAAGCCTCGGAGTACTCCTAAGGAAGATGATTCCTCTGCTAGCACCTCCCAGTCCAGTCGAGCGGCTTCTATCTTTGGAGGGGCAAAGCCTGTTGACACGGCTGCCAGAGAAAGAGAAGTGGAAGAACGGCTACAAAAGGAGCAGGAGAAACTGCAGCGTCAGCTGGATGAGCCAAAACTAGAACGACGGCCTCGGGAGAGGTGAGGTTATCTTCATCTGCAGGTGTTTCCATCTGCAGTTGCAGTGCTGTTTAATGGGGGCATTTGGGAGAGTTGTGTGGGACAGTTGCACACAACAAAGAATTCCCTGACCTTGCAATTTTCAAGTCTACTGTGCTATACCTGTCACAACTATAATCCATAAAAGAGTGAGCAAATTATGGTCTGTTCATCTTTTTATAAATAAAGTTTAGCCCTTTGAGAAAAATTTGCTAACTCTTGCTGTTGTATAGAGAAAAAAACCCCATGTGGTGAGATGAAATCAAATTTCCGTTACGAGATTAATGAAAAACTGTTAACTTACTTTGAAATTAGTTGGGGTAAAATAGAAAATCTTTCAATGTTAAATGTAGGCTAGAAATCACTTAGTAGTTCTATTTACCTGTGTGTATGCTAGTTGTATTTTCTTTTTTTTTTTTTTTTTTTTTTTGCGGCACCGGGGATTGAACTCAGAATCTTGCGCTTGCCAGGCAGGCGCTTAGACCGCTGAGCTAGATCCCCAGCCCTGGTGTTTTTGAGACAGGGTCTCACTATGCCGTTCAGGCTGGCTTTGAGCTCACTTTGTAGCCCAGGCTGGTCTTGAACTCACAACGATTTGCCTGTCTCAGCCTCCCGAGTGCTGGAATTACAGACGTGAGCCACCACACCCAGCTGCTAGTTGCATTTTCTAAGTTTTACTGCAGGGCAGAAGCATGGTAAAATACTGATAGTTTGTGGGGGACCATCATGATCCCACAGGACCCTTCATTTAGCAGGACATAGTGTGTTTACCGTTAAGTCTCTCTGCAGGCACCCAAGCTGGCGAAGTGAAGAAACTCAGGAACGGGAAAGATCAAGAACAGGAAGCGAATCATCACAGACTGGGACCTCAGCCCCATCTGGCAGAAGTAAGTTAGACCAGGGTGGGTATCATATTATTGTTTTCTATAAATTGTGCATAACCAAAGAATGCAGAAACTTTACAGTATTAAATTCTGTTGTAAACTCTTGAGTTAGTTTGAATTGATCTGAGTTTTTAATCATTTGTTCCCAAAGAGTCTGATGAATGAGTACAAGAGTAGTCTTGGATAATGTTTGATAATCTTCTGCTGAAGAGTATACTTGACTGCTAAATTTGTTCCTTCATTTTATGTCTGTTTATTCAGAGCAGTTAGTAGTAGACCTGGAATCTGTGAGCTATTCCCAGAGCCAGCCTTTTTTGACATTGTACATGGCTAGAGCAGTGTTCTTAAGCGGTGTTACTCTAGTCTGCATCATTCCTCAGTGGTTACTGATTCCTCACAAGCACTTCTAGGGTGTTTTGGAAACCTAAACATCTCAGTTAAGGTATCTTCCTTCCCCTACCGTGATTCAGTGTTTTGATTGCTACTTGAGCAATTCAAAACAAGGATCAAGGCCGGAGTGATTTGGAAATTCATCCAAGTGTTGTAGGTGTTTTCTGGAAATACTTTATACCAGAGTCATCTCTCAGTAACGGGATATAATACTGCTTTTTGCAGTTGGGTTGAAGCATGATGTTACTGGGTTAATTTTGCATGCCTGCTTTCATAGAGCTTACACTTAAAATGTAGAAAGATTCTGACATATAGGCCTCTCATTTTTAAGGAGACACTTATCCTTTAAAACACACGCCCCCGGTATGTTTTTATTATATAAATGTGGGGTTGTATCACATGCGCGTTGACCTTCTGGGTTGATGTTAAGCATAGCTACTGGAGTTTGGGGTTTCATCCTAGGACTCTTCCCATATTTGTACATGCCATTTACCAAGTAAGGCCATTGGAACATTGGAAATATAAATAGAAAAGCTGTAATTCTAAAATAAAGAGTACTGGGGCTGGGGATCCAGCTCAGCAGCCTAGGCGCCTGCCTAGCAAGCACAAGTTTGTGAGTTCAATCCCTGGTGCCACAAAAAATAAATAAAATAAAGAGCACTCATTTTCTGTAGGACAAACCAGATATATACACAATTATTGTTTCTCCAATTTCTCTGTGCACCAGTAAAGCATTTTTCTGAAAATGACATGTGGAAAACACTGGTTTAAGGATAATTCATTGCGTTGGGAGCCGAAACAAAAGAATAATGATGAACGTGAATGCATGTACCACTTTTCACTCCTTTATGGTCTGGTAGGTTACTGTGTTACATCTTTGTTTTTTCCCCCAGTAATTTCTTCTTTCCATTCTGACTTCACAGATGCCCGAAGAAGAGAGAGTGAGAAGTCTCTAGAAAATGAAACACTCAGTAAGGAGGAAGACTGTCACTCTCCAACTTCTAAACCTCCCAAACCTGATCAGCCTCTAAAGGTAATGCCAGCCCCTCCACCGAAGGAGAATGCATGGGTGAAGCGAAGTTCTAACCCTCCTCCTCGATCTCAGAGCTCAGACACAGAGCACCAGTCCCCTACAAGGTGAGTCAGCTTGGAACAGCAGCTTGTTAGCCCAGAATCATAAATACGATGTTAGGATGGAAAGTGCCCTATGGGATGTTGACTTTATACAGCATGTTACAGTTATGTTCTCTTTGTTCTCTTAGTTTGCGTTCAGTGGTGTACTGGAGCTGGTTTGTTTAGAGCCAAACATCAGTTTTCTAGAGTTTTAATAGCTGCTTCACATCACTTTGGTGGCTTGAAATTGGCTATGATGGGAGTATTTATTCCACCAAAATTTGCAGACAGTGTAAATCAGTCTTCCCACCTGCATCCATTGACATAGCGTTGGGGGTCATTTACCTTCCTTTAAGTCTCAGATCTCTTTAAGTCTTCTCTTATAAAAATATTGCTGTTTAATTTGCACGGTGTGACAACTGTAAAAATATGTGGCCCTTATTTTATGTGTGTGCAAATTACTGCTTTTGTTGTCATTGTTGTTGCTGTTGTTTTTGGAGACAACAGAGTCTCACTGTGCAGTTGAGGCTGGGCTTGAGCTCACTTTGTAGTCCAGGCTGGTCCCAAACTTGCAACGATCCTCCTGTCTCAGCCTCCTGAGTGCTGGGATTACAGGTGTATGCCGCCACACCTGGATTTTATTCTGATATTTTAATATTCTATAACATTAAGTATGGGGTTTCTTGTTTGTTTTCTGTAATGCTTACTGCATTTGGAGAATAAGTTTCTTACCTGTTTTCTCTAAACCAACTGATGAATGTTTTTCTTCTAGTGGTGGGGGGAAACTAGCTCCAGCTCAGCCTTCTGAGGAGGGACCGGCAAGGAAAGGTGAGACCGTACTAAGGGAAGTAGGTTTTCATCTAGAGGTCTAAATAAAAAGACACCTGAATCTAAAATTCATCTGTCCTGTAATGCTGGGGATTGAGCCTAGGACCTTGTCATGTTGTGGGAAAGGTCTCTACCCAATAATCTCAAGAAATCTATTCATTCCTTGTATCTCGCACCTGACTGTGCTGGCAGTACTTTGATTAGCTACTTTTTCTGCCAGTAGAGGGCAGGAGTGACCTCTTTGGAGAAAGTGGAATACTGCTTTTTCCTGATAGAACCATTCTTTCAAATCAAGGAGGAAATCTGGAAAGAAATTAAGACGTTCCATTCAAGTTAGAAATGTCACCATCAGTATGCCAGGGTTGCTACAGAGCATCATAGTCCTTATTTCCAGTCTTTTTTTTAAGATGGCCTAATCCTTCAGTGACAGGTTTTTTTTGGTGTGTGTGTTTGGGGTTTTTCATTGTGTTTTTTGTCTTTTTGAGGCAGGGTCTCACTATGCAGTTCAGGCTGGTCTTAAATTCAGTTTATAGCATAGCTGGCCTCAAACTCATAACAATCTTCCTGCTTCAGCCTCCCATGTGCTGGGACTATAGGTGTGCGCCACCACACCCAGCATCAGTGGCAGTTTTTAATGGAATCTATTTGGATTGGGAGTGCCGTGTGATGAAGAAAATATAGAAAGAAGAGATTTGGGGGAAAAGTTGCACTAGTGTGAGAATTAATTTCTCTCTGCACGTGTAGGCCCAGTAGTATTTAGCTTAAAGCAGATCTCAAACATACAGATTGATTCATTTTCCTTTCGGTGTTTGCCTTTCTGCTCAAGCAGATGAAAATAATGGGGTGAGTACCCAAAAAGGCCAAACTGGGAACTCCAACCGTGGTCCAGGAGATGGAGGGAACAAAGACCATTGGAAGGAGTCTGATAGGTATGTCTGGATTCTTTCTTATTTGTAAGTCTTTTTTTATCTGATGATAGATGCATGGGTCTTTGTAATTAGGAATTTTTTGGTTCTCCAAGCACCACCAGATCTTTTACTGTAAAGAAACTGAAGTCAGCAGATACAGTTACATTTGGAGAATCTGGAAATAACAATGTCCAGAAAGCACAGATTGCTGACTGGAGGGGAAGTGCCTGTTCAGTGCCTGAAAAGTGCACCTGAGCCTGTGTGCATTGGAGAGGCCGCTCCAGAGATGCGATTTTATGTTTAAATCTGCAGGAAAGATGGCAAAAAGGATCAAGACTCTAGATCTGCACCTGAGCCAAAGAAACCTGAGGAAAATCCAGCCTCCGTGAGTATTAAAGGCTTGACTCTTCTTGTTCACTCTTGTCGTTGGACTCCCCTTCACATTTGGGACTGTAGAGTGGCTGGAAATAAGGCGTAGATGTTTTTTTCAAATTAGTGAAGGAAGTTGAGATGAGGTTTTTTCCCCCAGGGTCACCTTTCTTCACTCTTACTCCTCTGCAAGATAAAAAGTAACACATGGCTGACCCTCGCCCTGACTACTCTGGAAAACACTATGTGCAAGCACGTAGGCATAGTCTGAACTATCGTCCCTTCCTTGCCAAAGTTTTGAAGTCTCTGTTTGTTATTGGGGAGGGTGTTTGAGCAGGGTTTCACTATGTAGTGTAGGCTGGGCTTGAACTCATGGTGATCCTCCTGCCTCAGTCTTCTGGGTGCTGGGATTACAGGTATGTACCACCACACCCAGCTCTTTCATGATTTTTGACATGAGAATCCAAAGCCTTCATTATCTCGTCACTCTCATCTTTTATAGAAGTTCAGCTCTGCAAGCAAGTATGCTGCTCTCTCCATGGATGGCGAAGATGAAAATGAGGGAGAGGACTACACTGAATAGACCTCTACATCCTGGGCTTTCTCCTAGTCTTTCTCCACCCTGGAACATTCGAGAGCAAATCAAAACTTCTATCCAGTCAAGGCAAAATAAAGCTCACCATCTCCTGAAGACCTTTCTTAACTTTTTTTTAAAAATGAAATTCTTTTGCATGCTGCTGCAGCCTTTAAAGTATTGAAGTAACCGGAGAATCACCAATGTAGCCAGAGAGGCAGAGACTACAGCTTTTTAATGGAAAAGTTGTGTGTTCTTAGAATACCATGCAGTTGCCTGTGTGATTAGTGCCTAGGGGCCTCCATTTAGCAGAAATGGTAATGACAGTGATACGATGTCTGGAGTGGTTGAGCAGTAGGGGAGGGGTAAGGAACAGTGAGATTCTACCTTTTCATTCTTACCTTGTCGTGGCATATATGAATTCTCAAGCATTATCTGAATAAATTTTCCATCCTTGGAAAGGTAGATTTACTCTTTCAAATTTGTCTCCAGGAGGCTGCCAACCCTTATTTTAATTCTGAGTTGTTGGGGCCAGCCTAGGGGAAATTCCTTTAATTTTTACCCCTTAGGGGGGTAGCTGGGAGTGTGTCTACAGGCCACTGAAGAATACAATTGCTTGGGGACCAAAATAATGGGGAAATCGTGCTTGGAAGAGAGCTTTTGGAAGGTGTGGTGGATTATTTTGCACCAGGTAGGGGCAAATGGTGTGACCTCCAGTAAACACATGAATGGTTGTTTTCCTAGAGCAGGAAGCACTGGGATCATAGGAGTTCCCAGTCTTGTGTCCTGGTTGTGCCCTTTCTCTTATCCTTTCTGAAAGTTTAAATATATTCACATTCTTTTGAAACCTTGAAGCTTTAACAAATTCAGACTCATAGGGTCAGGCGTGGTGGCGCATAGCTGTCATTCCAGCACTTGGGAGGCTGAGGCAGGAGCATTGCTGCAAGTTTGAGGCCAGCCTGGGCTACAAAGTGAGTTCAAGGCCAGTCTGGACTATATAGTAAAGAGACCCTGTCTCAAAAAAACCAAAAAAAAAAAACTTTTCAGACTCCTAACCATCTCATGTTCTTCATACTACTACTCTAACCTCCCAAAGACTAGCCTCTCTAAATCTAGTCACAGACGTGACCTCTTAGGCATTTTATCTCAACCACTGGATGCTGTGACATGAAGAATCACTGCTTTTCTCAAAAAAAAAAAAAAAATCAGTTCTTTGATGTCTTTTAATTCATTCTTTCCATCCATCCATGCCTGCTCCTGCTGCTCTGACCCCTTTTATAGATCAGAATGCTCTAGGTTGATCTTTGGAGATGAGTAAGTGGATAAATAGGGACAGTTACATTGCAAGCTTTTCTTACAAACTCGATTGGGGGAGTTAAGGGTTTATTTTGTTTTTTACAATTCTCACTGAAATCCTACACCAATGCTTGGGTTTATAATGTGGCCTAGATCAGTGTGTGGCTTTTTGCTTGTGGGAGGGAATGTGGTTTTTAGCTTGAGAGAATAAATGATAAAGAATTATTTCACAAGGTCCTGGTTTCTCTTGCAACACAATAGCGTACTTTTATGTGCACCTTTATTGGGGGTCAGCTTGGTAGATGAAATTTCTCCCCACTGTTGGCAGTACCGGTGCTGCTGACAGATGATGCATTTGCAAGCCTTTCTCCCATTGGTCCTAGGTTAGAGCCTCTCTGGCCCTGCAGGGGTGCCTGCGAGCTGCAGCAGCAGGCATAATGAGCCATTTATCCAGGGACTAAAGGTATACCCAGTCAATTACCCTTAATCGGTGGGGTTGGCTAGTAACTAGGAAGTGAGCTTTTAGACATATCCAAAGTTGAACGGGTTTGCCTTTTAACCCTTGGTTGTAGGTAATGAAAAGGTAGAGTGCCCTCTTCATGTCTGCTCTTGCGAATAGTTGCATCCAAAAAAGGCTATTTTGTCCCACTCCCCTTCCTTGCCCCCACTAAATAGAAACGGATTGGTTTATGTCCCACTCCTAGATACATGTAAAATTTGTACAAAAATATCTTCTATGAAAATGATTTGTAATCTGTAGACTTACTACCTGGGAGATGTCTTGAGATGTAAAATCCCATCCTTTGGGTTGCGGGGGTTTTTTTTGTGGGTTTTTTGTTTTGTTTTTTGGGGGTTTTTTTGGTTTTTGTTTTGTTTTTTCCTCCAAATAAATCTGATGTTTAAAACTCATTTTAATTAATGCTGAAATTCTTTGGCATACTCCGCACTGCAGTGTGTTTTATTTGACCCTCCAGAGACAACTTCCTCTTTAATTTCTCACTCAGCATTGGATATGATTTGTACAAAGGCAGAGCTACAGGAGAAATTCAGTGCTTAGAAGCCCAGCCCAGAAGAGTGGGAATTATCCCAGCTCCCTCTCCAGCATGTTTGGCCTGGGCTAACTTTTGTCACCTGCATAAGCCTGCTTTCAGTGGAGCTGGTATAGGGCTCAGTTGCATTTTCCATCCTTCCTTTCAAAGTCCCTCATTGATTGGGGAGGACAAATTGGGAAAGGTTTATTGAAAGCAGCTTGGAGGGAGGCTGGGAATTTAGCTCAGTGGCACAAGCGTCTACCTGGTAAGCATGAGGTCATGAGCTGGATCCCCAGTACCCCCCCCCCCCCGCAAAATGCTTTTTGTGCACGGAAAGGGTAGGCAGGAAGACTCATTGTATTCCAAGAGGGTGCTTGAAAATTGGGAAATGCTCGGCTGTGGCATGGCTGAGTGCTCAGCCAAGAGCATGTGTGGACTTCGCCTCCAGTGCAGCTGCAGGAAGGTCGAGTGGTAGGCCTTCGCTGCCAGCGTCTTGCAAATTGGGGCTTCAGCAACATGGGAGCAGAGTCCAGATGGGGTTGGCTGTCGTGTGTACTCCAGGCCACGTGGCCTGCCTTAGCAGACTCAAGCTCTGCTCTGGATCCCAAGCCAATGAGGGTCCCAGTTCATGCTAAGGGCGTCACCTCAAGTGCTGTACAAGCTCACATCTGGTTTCTCAGGAAGTGAGAGCTACACATCTGCTCTTGGGAAGCAGTATTTGTCAAATAAGCCTCGTTTCTCAGCAACCATTGTAACCCCCTGGGCCACAAAAAAAGGGGGATTTGCCTTTCCCTACCCCGCCTCCCCAAAACTGCTGCTCCTCACCCAGCAGCAACCTTCTGGTTGGACAATACACACTGTCCAGAGCAACAGGATCCTCCTCGAGTCAGCTCCGCCTCTTCGCCTGTGCTTCCTGGTTTCCCGCGCCCAAACTCCATGAAGTTCTGACCCAGTGCTCTTCCAGCCATCACAGCCCCATACTCTGGAAGCCCTGTCCTATGGTCCTTTCTACCCCAGCGACCTGAGTGCACTATTTCACGCATGAGATCACCCCAGGCTATGGAAGAAGGGGTTCCATTTTTGATACCAAGATGGTCCTCCCTCTGCATAGTCAAGGTAAGAAAACCTGCATGGAGGGATGGCAGGGTGTTCTGGAATTCTGCTTCACCTTTGTCAGCAGCTTGGCTTTTTCCCCTTCTCCTGATGCTCCTGCTGCTCTGAGCTGGTATCAAGATGCCTCACTTGCTCCAAGAACCCCTATTTTTATTCCACCCCCACTGAGCTGCTGTATAATCTACTCTTGATCTTACCAGGTTCCTGCAGAATTCTTTCCCTCGATACCCACACTGAGGGTGGAAATTCAGCCTGAGCTGAGAGTTCAGCTATCCATCTTGTGACCCACTTCCTGCTCCTTCCCATTTTGACTGGTGAATTGAGACTGTTCACATTGATGGTTATAACTGACAGGTATTAACTTATCCTTGTCATTATCTTATTTTCCTCAAAAGTTCCTCTTGGCTGACCAAGCAGAGCAGCAATACTAGCAGGAGCATGCAGTTCTAGCCCAAACCACCTCTCAGGGATCCAGTCAAGTTCCCCTGTGCCTTTAGATTAGAACTACTTCCAAGGCATGCATCCCAGGGCCCCTGAGGAATACTGAGAAGAGCTAGGTGTTAACAACAGCTAGCTGCAGGCTCCAAAGAAATGAGCAAATTTCCACATGTCATGTTATTTGATTACATAATCCAATCTTGTAGAACTACACAATGACCTTCAGCCTTGCCCTTTCCCAGTAGCTTCCAATCCTTGCCACTCTCCTCTGGCTCTCCCTAACTCCTGCCTCTCTGGGCACTTCCCTTCCCATGGCGTCTCAGATCTCTCTGATCCCTTTCTCCAGCCCCCAGTGACTCCCACTGCTCCAGCCTCTGAAACTGCCTATTGAGCATTAACTCAGCCAAGAGCAGTAACATCAAGGCTTCCCATCCCCACCATATCCATCCCCTCCCAGTGTCAGTCTCAGGGGATCCACACTGTCACCATGCCCTGCTTCACAGCCTCTTCCCTGCAGCCAGATTGGAATCAGGTACTCCACCCCCTTGTAATCAGAACCAGACCTTCCAGCCTTTGCCAAAGGAAAGCACAGAAGTGATTCAGCTGAGATGAGAGGAGGCCCAGTGGGCACTGGAGCCAGCAGTGCTGGCTGCTTTGCGCAGGTACTGGGCATGGAGCCTTGGGCACTGGCCTCACGGAATCCTACCCCAGCCCTCCAGTTTTCATCATGGAAACTGCAGTGGGGAGGGTAACATCGGGAGAATTTCAGGAAGTGCTCACTGCTATGCTGGAGGCAGAGCTCAGTGGCAGAGCCCTTGCCTAGCGTGGGCAAAGCCGTGCTCAATCCGCACTACTGCAAAAAGAAAAAGAGAAAAGAAATGCTGCTAAAGAACGCTCGGAGATCCGGAATAGCAACAGATTCAGAGCTTCTAAGACATCTCGATTTCATCCTTGTCCTCCACCCCTCGAGAGTAGCACAAACCAGCGCTGTGGCCCATTAGCTCAATTCCTTAGAAGTTCCTATCCAATACCAGGTCAGACAGTGCAAAAGAGGGGCACGAGGTTAAATCATACGAGAACTGCCACTGGGAAGTCTGGGACTTGAGTTAAAAGGAAGACCCCAGCGATGGCCCAACTCCAAACCCAGCCAGGAGGTTAGAAGGACCGCTGGAGTGGCTCTGCGGTGGAGTGTGGGCTTGAACCTGCTTCACAGTCCTCAGCTCTGAGTCCTCCTGGGACAAGACACGGCACAGAAGTCTCTCGTGGGGTACAGGGAGGACCACGAGCGGCATTCAGCGACTTGGGACAACCAGTCTTCACCTGCTTCTGGCGCCCCCAACAAATCGGGCCAGACCTCACATACACTCCTGAGGAGGGGCCGCAGGGAGAGGCTGAGGCTTCTGGGCCGTTTTCTGTACCCGTTTCTTTGCTCTTCCGTGCTCCTTTGCTTCTGCGTCCGGCTCACGTGTTTCTTCTCGCCTATGCGCCGCCGGCCCGACTCTTCCTCGACCGTTGGTCACCATCTCCGGGTGTCCCCCCTCTCCGACATTTTCCCATCCCGTGTGCCCTGGGCGCGCCTTTCTCCAAATCTCTGCCCAGCCCTATTCCCTGGCTGCGAGGTTCTGCCTGACTCAGCGGCCTCTGCCAGTCTGTGCGCTCTCTTCCTCCCAGCCCTCGGCGAGCGCGGCTTCGAGGGAGAAGGTGGGGAGGAGAAGAGCGAGAAAGGAGGCGGCCGGGGGCGGGGAACGGCGGAACGTGGGGATTGGAGCCGCGGAAGGAGGGAGCCGCGAGGGCGGGCGGAGGCGACAGCCGCGGGCGCAGCGCGCGGCGGGGGCGGGAGGCAGCCTGCCGAGCGCCCGCTCCCGCCGCACCGCGCCTCCTGCGCGTCTCGCGGTGTGGTCGCCCGGGATGGGATGGCCAGGGGGCGCCCCCTGCTGCTGCCGCCCCGCCCCGCCGCGCCCCCGCCCCGCCGGGCGCCCCCCGCAGGTGAGTGGCCGCGCCTCGCCGGGAGGAAGGAAGGGCGGGCAGGCGGCGGCCTCTGCGTAGCACTGCGCGAGCAGTGCCCAGGGCGAGCGCCAGGGGGCGCGGGGACACCGGGGGTCGAGGGGCGCGGTGGGGCAGGCTGGGCTCCGGGGCTGAGCCCCGCCCTGGGCGGGCCGCCGCGATGTGGGGGTGGTTGAAGGCCGGGAAGGTGATCAGGGGGCGGGGCACGGCCACGGGGCCACTCGCTGGGACTGCCCCGCCTTTCCGCGTCCTGGCCGCGTCCTGTCCGGCTCGGCTGCACGGTTGCGCCGCCACCCACTAGGCCAGGCGCGGATCGCGTGTTGTAGACACAGCCCGCTGTAGCTGCCAGCGGCGCTCAGGCCCTGAACCGGCAGTGTGTGTGCGAGCCTTTTCCTCTACTTCGTGTCTACGGACACTGGCCGAAACCAGGCACCAATGAGGCTGATCTCCCCAGCCCACACGCCAGTCCTGTTCTGCTTCTACACTCACACCCCAGACCCCTCTGGGCACACTCGCGTGCACCGCCCTCTTTCCCCTTCTCCTTCCCTGGGCCTCACCCCTCCTCCGTGGCCAGGCTCCCAGCCTCTCATCCAACCACAGCTATTTCTAGGAAGGGGGGGTGTGGGCAGAAGGGTTTCTCCAGACAAACCCACGGGCTTGGGCTTCAGAGAAAGAGGGGGCCCAGCTGGGGGAAAGGCTGACAAGCTTGGAATGTTCCAAGCCCTAGCCCGCGGAATGTGAGGGTCCAAGAGGGTCTGGTGATACCTTCCTAGCCATCTGCCAGTCGGCCACTTTTCCTTACAGTCTTAGGGATTCTTTCCCAGCCTTCCTTGAGGTGCTCCACAGGGTGCTACAGGGATGGTGGCCACCCAACACCCAACTTAGCGTCACCCTCCTTGCTGCAGTCACTGCTCGACACTGCCTTGCTGGCCCTGGATGGGCAGGGTCTGGGCCAGTGAAGGTTGAAGTTGTTTGGGGACCTCACTAGGGAAGGACTTTCAGCTCCTCTGGAGACAGCAGGGATAGAAAGCAGCGTGCTAGAGAGGTTCTAATCAAGGCTGTGTGCCAGAAGAGTGGAGGAGGAATGGGGGAAGAAACAAGCCACCCCCACCAGCCGCAATGCTCCATCTCTTCCCAGCAGGGCTGGGTGCTGGACCGGGCCAGGCCAGTTGGGAGGTGGGAGTGTGGAGTTCAGTCACAGAGCCAGTGTCCTTCTCTAGTTACAGGCTGGAGACTTGGACCTTTCCACACAGATGCCACCTCCTGGCCAAGGTACCCTGGGGACAGACTTCCTGGCCTAGAAAAGTGGAGCTTCCAAGGAGAAACTGCAGTGTAGGCCCAGTCCAGGCAGGTCCCCAGAAGTATCTGAACAGGGATCCCAGCAAATGCAAGATTAGACCAGTCCTCCATCAGAATGGGCATGAGGGAGGAGGAGGGCAGTGAAGGAACCCGTGGGAGAAGCCAGATCTGGGGGAGCTGCCTGAGACTGGAACATTCAGTAAATACCATGCAAATGAAGGGGCCCATCTGCACATTCTCTCAAGTGACAGCTTCAGCCAGTCTAAAAGGCTGCTGTCCAGGGACTGGGGCTGAGGACCCCCCAAGTCACTAACCTGTATGCATTAGGAAGATTACTGCCCCTTTCCAAGGCCCCATCCACCTCTTTCCCTTGACTCTTGGGACAGGAAGTTGGCCATGTTCCCAGGAGGGAGGCAGGAGGCCCTGGAGGGGGTAGTGTACACTTTGGGAGGGAGCCTCCTGTCCAGTGCTTGGGGCCCTGAGAGGGGCAAGCAGAGCAGGGAGAGCCTTCAAGGTAGACTCAGGCTCAAGGCTGATCTAGCCCAGTGTCTGGGATGCAGCACTAGGGATGTATGAGGTACAGCTGAAACAAAGCAGAAGAATGGGAGTAGTAGGGACTGTGGAGCAGAACAGGTAGGGAACCTCAAGAGAAGGGCCTCGAATGCTTTGGGCTGCAGGAGGAAAATGGCTCCCTCTTTTGGGCAAGGCAGTCTTCTGGCTGGAACTGGGCCTTGGGGGTGCATGTGGGTGAGGGCGGGCAGTGTATCCTCTTTTTCCTACTTCACAACCAGCAAAACTGAGGCAGGAAACTGCCTCTCAGTCCCATGTTCCCTGATCCTCAGGACACTGGCTTCTGGAGCACTCTGGGTAGTGGTTCCCAGCTGCACTCCCTCCCTATGGGAAGTCCCCAGGGAGCCCGAGAGTTCAAGCTCAGGCTGGCTGGGACACAGTGTTCCCCACTGGCCCTTGAGCCCTGCCCTGAGACCTGAATTCCCACCCAAGGCCAGAGGGGCTGATCTCAGGAACAAGGATCCCTACAGATCCCTGGGTAGGGTGGTTTACCAGGTATAGAACAGCTCCAAGACAGGATTGGGAAGCAAAAGATCCTGGGCTGACACTCCCAGCAGGGTAGATCCTGGGAATCTGATCTCCTGGCCTCCCCCACATCCTCCCCCCCCCCCCACTTCCTGGAGCAGCGACCTGCCCCCTTCCCGCCTGCACTTCCCTCCACTTCCAGGGCCAGGCTTCTTCTCACACCAGCCAGACAGCCTGCCCTCCACCCAGGGGAAGCGGCTGCCTCCCACCAGGCAGCTTCCAGGAAGCCCCGGGCCAGGCCCCAGCATTGTTCAGGCCCACAGCCGGCACCCCAACCAGCCAGACACCATGAAGGCCAGCAGCCCTGTGGAGAGGCTGCTCAGAGCCCTGGGGCGGAGGGACAGCAGCCGGGCCACCAGCAGGGTAGGAGTGCCCTGCGACTGGGCGAACATGCTGGGTGGAGGTCGGGCAGTGAGGGAGGGAGGGGCTACACTGAGGCCAGACCCTCTTCCCGGTCCAGTGCCCTCAGCCCACTCCCCTGCCCTGCAGCCCCTATTCCTCCGGCCCCTGGGTGGCAGGGTTGCAGGATGAGCAGATGTTTGGGTTGGACTAGATCCTGCTATCTGTTTTGGTTTCTCTGTCCCTTTCCTGGCTGGAGCTAGGAGCAGCCCTGGGGGTCCTGGTCCCCCAAGCCTGAACCAGGGATTATCCTGGAACCCAAGAGCGGAGCTAAGAGATCAGGCCTCTTCCCTAGCTCGGGAAGTGGCGTGGGAGGGTGGCGAGAAAGAGAGAAAGGCAGGAAGGAGCCCAGGTCGCAGAGTGCTTTTTTTTTTTAATGTCTTTTCGAGACAGGGTCTCACTATGTTTTTCAGGCTGGCCTTGAGCTTACTTTGTAGGCCAGGCTGGTCTCGAACTATGGTGATCTTCCTGCCTCAGCCTCCTGAGTGCTGGGATTACAGACGTGAGCCACCAAGCCCAGCTTGCAGAGTGCTTTAAACTGGCACTTAGCTTCCCATCGTATATGCTGTTAACATCAAGTGCACCCAGGTATCCTAGTGGGTCCTACAGGCTGACCCAGCCCAGGAAGGTTCCAAGGACAGTCAGAGACTAGAGGCGCTCCTGGGTCCCTGTCATTCCCTTTCCCTACTTCCCAGCCTTACCCAGAAGCAGCTCAGGACAACGTGAGATAATAGTCCTGAAGGTCCGGGCAAGGGAGCTGGGCAGCAGAAGAAAAATAGATAGAAGAGAGATATCAAAGAAGTGTTCCCAGCCAGGATGAGAGAAAGAACCTGAGATGGGAGTCCACGAGGGACACTTCAGCGGGATGGGACCGAGCTAGGTCTGGACAGTGCCAGGGATCCCACCTCTTCTTGCCTCTCTGTGCCTCTGGCTGGGGAGGGGCCGGGCAGGGTGTCTGTCAACCCCCTCCTCATTGAATCCCACTTGAGAAGTGAATGAGAACTACATCCAGAGGCCACAAAGCCGCTCCACATCTCTTCTGAATGTCATTCCTTTCTCTCCTGCATTACACTCCCCCGTCACCACACACACACAACTGCTGTCTGCCGCCTCAGTGCACAAAGAGTAAACATGTTGTTCTGACTATGGGAGAGGGAGGGGGCACGTCAGCTGCCCAGAGCGTGGGGACAGCAGGAGCCAGGGAACAGGACTGCCTGAGGCCACTCCTGGCTTGGCCTGGCTGGGCTCAGTCTGGGGTTGTGTATCCGATACGGCATAAGTGTCTGGACCCCTGCTCACTCTATACACAGCCCTTCATCTGGGGAGGGCAAGAGGATAGTGTCAGAGCAGAGCACACTCCCACCTGGTGACAAGGGCATCACACAGCAGGGCCACGTGAGGACTCTGCATGATCCCTTGGGGAGGAGCTGACCCAGCAAAGGTGACTCAAGGGTCACATTCCAAGGACTGTTGAGGACAGGCCCCATGACTGCCCTGAAGTGGCTGTGGCCAAGTGTGTCCTATGAGTCTGGGAGCTGGAAGGGAATAGAGAAAGGAGAGTGGTGCAGAGATGCGGCCAGAAGATGGGCCCCCTGGGAACTCACGCCTTTGCCGGTCTGTCCCCCCACCCACAGCCCAGAAAAGCCGAGCCACATAGCTTCCGGGAGAAGGTTTTCCGGAAGAAAGCTCCAGTGTGCGCAGTGTGTAAGGTGACCATCGATGGGACAGGCATCTCATGCAGAGGTGAGGCCCACCACCCTGTGGCTGTAAGACACTCTGCCCAGCACCGCTAAGCTGCGCAGCTCCTGGGGTCAACTCACGTGACAGAATCTGTAGTGGTAGCTGCTCCTCCAGTGGACACCAGGGCAGCCAAGAGACAGCCCTGGCTCCCCGTGGCACACCAAGTGCCACTCCAGTGACCCAAGACTCTCCACCACTTCTTATCCTGACTGTGACTGGGGAGCTGCCCTGAGGCTTCCCTCAATGATGTCTGTCCCAGAGGATGCCCTGGCTGCCCTCCCCAGCCTGGGCAGTAGTACCCACTGCTACACTCTTCCCTCAAATCCGTCCCCCCACCTACCCCTGGCCACCCAATATAGCTGAAGTGGAGTCTGCTTCTAGGGCCTGGGGAGATGGCAGAGAGCCCCTTCCATTGCCCCCATGGGCTCTGTTAACCTCTCTCCTCCCCTTCTCCCCTCTAGTTTGCAAGGTGGCCACACACAGAAAATGTGAAGCAAAGGTAGGTGTCTGCTTCTTCTACCTGATTTGTGAGCCCTGGAGTTCCTTCCGCCTCCCCAAATAGGCTTCCCCAGCCACACTGGCATTGACTCTCCAGGCTGCCCTTTTCGTCACTGGGCACCCCCTCCTAGGTGGCAAGGGACACTGTGCTGGGCCCTTTAAGAACCACCCTACTCCACCCCTGAAGGGCTGGCCCAGGCGCAGGCGGGTGGACAGTGGGACGGTGGCGTTTGTCTTGGTGCTGTGCCCAGGCTGCAGCTGGCGTGAGACTAGGGGTGGGGAAGAGGAGGAGAATAGGGAGGAGGAAGGGTGGGGTGGGCGGGGATGGAGCAGGATTTCAGAGACTGGGTAGCCGGATGGGCTGTGCCTTCCCTCTGGGGAAGGGTCCTCAGGATGCCTAGGAAGGTCTTGTCCTGGGCCCTCCCACCATCCCAGGGGGATGACACTCACTGTCCACTGGAGCCTGAGACAGCCTCACCTCTGAGGAAGTTTGCTGGTCCTCCTCCTGCAGGGTGCATGTGGTGATGGTAGTGGGGGGGTCCCCCAGGTCCTTGGAGCTGGCTTTGAGGAACTGCGTGCCCAAGGGCGGGGTCTCCCGGTGAAAGAGGCCAGTGTCCGCCCCTGGCCATGGCCTGCCTGTATGGCTCTATATATAACTCCTGTCCTGAGGCTGGATGAATGGGGGTCTGTGTGGGCAGGGGGCTGAGAGCCAAGAGCAACAAGTGGGGGGCCCACGGGGTGGCGGACTGAGAGGCCAGAGGGAAGGCGCCCTTAAATAGAGGAACCTCAGCTGGAGCCTGTGCGCATCCACTGACAGCCCCTCCACCTTCTGGCTGAAACTGAAGCCCAGGAAAGCCCCTTTCACTGGAGCTCACTCAGCCCCTTACTCCATCCCCTTCCAGGTGACTTCGTCCTGTCAGGCCTTGCCCCCCGTGGAGCTGGTGAGTGTGCTGGATGGGCAGGGAAAGCAAGGGACCCCTGATTGGGTGTCCAAAGGTCCGTGTAAAACCGTGTGCTATGGGTAGTGGTCATCCTGGCCAGAAAAAACAACAAAAAAAAAAACAGCTGAGCCCTCTGTTGCTCTTGTCCCTTGGGGCCTGCTCAGGGTGGACTCCTCTCCTTTCTCCCAGGGTGTGGCCGGACCTGCCCTCCCCCTACTCCCACTCCATCCCCCTAACCACTCCCCTTTCCCCTCCCATCTATCTCTAGCGACGAAACACAGCCCCAGTAAGGCGCATAGAACACCTGGTAAGGTGATGTTGGGGGAGGGGGGACAGGTGGCTCTGGGATTAGGGACTTAATTTTGCTGAGGACAAACGTACTGCATATGGAACTCTGGACGAGGAGCCTGAAATGGGGGGCACCCAATGAGATGTCCGGTCATGATCTCTCGCCCACCAGGGATCCACCAAGTCCCTGAACCACTCAAAGCAGCGCAGCACTCTGCCCAGGTGAGTGCAAAGGGGGTGGCCCCACACCTCTGTCCAGGTAGCTCCCGGGACAGCCCCCTTCCCAGAGTGGTTGGTATCCTCCTTCACGCACCACCCCCAGGACTCAGTGGGCCAAACCCAGGGCGTCTGAGACACCCTGCCCCTGCGTCCCGTACGCTTCGCCCCCTCTCCAGGAGTTTCAGCCTGGACCCGCTCATGGAGCAGCGCTGCGACTTGGACCTCACCTACGTGACGGAGCGCATCTTGGCCGCTGCCTTCCCAGCGCAGCCTGATGAACAGCGACACCGGGGCCATCTGCGAGAGCTGGCCCACGTGCTGCAATCCAAGCACCGCGACAAGTACCTGGTGAGGGGCGGGGCCGACCAAAGACAACCAATGAGAGGGCTGGGAGGTCCATAGATGGGCGAGGCTACTCACTGACGTCAGTCCAGAAGGCGAGACCGACAGGACGGGGGGCGGGGCCAGAGCGCTGCAGGGAGCCTTGAGAGGGGCGGATCCTGGGCCGCAGCTTTAGCTGCCTCCTTACTTTAGACTGAGGGTCCACTGCCAGCGCGCCTCAGTGTCTGAGGTCACTTTCATCTAAAGCCTCTGTTCGTTTTAGCTCTTCAACCTTTCAGAGAAAAGACATGACCTGACCCGCCTAAACCCTAAGGTAGGGAGAAATCTCCTACCCAGCCACCAAACCGAACCACGCTGGCCCAAGAGGACCTCAGCCTCCTCATTATTAACAGTAGCAGTTGGCATCCATTTCACTCTTAAGCACTTTTCCACATGACTCCTAAATCACTTGAGATGCTCCGAAACATGAGCAGCAGGTATCAGCCTACTGTAGGTGTAAAGAAAGCACTGGAGGGAGGGGGTGTTAAATAGACCGAAAAGAAAAGTAAACATTTTTTTTTTTTTTTTTTTTGGTATGGGCAGAGGAACTGATCTCAGGATAGTGCACTTACCAGGCAGGCACCTGTGCCACTGAGCTATATCCCCAGTCCCAAAAAAAACATTTTTAAATAGAAAGTGCTGGGGCTGTTATGGACAACTAGCTGGCCCCTGACCTTGCCCCAGACCTCTGCCTCTTGTCCCTTTTGTACCCCCACCCATCTCTCTCTGTTCCTGCACTCCTTGCAAACTGTGTCAGCAGGTACAGGACTTCGGCTGGCCTGAGCTGCATGCCCCACCTCTGGACAAACTGTGCTCCATCTGCAAAGCCATGGAGATGTGGCTAAGTGCTGATGCGCAGCATGTGGTCGTACTGTACTGCAAGGTGGGCTAGGACCTCGGGTCACAGCTGGGGCCCCGTCAGCCTGGGGCCCCACAGCCTCTCCATCCTTGTCTCTCTGTCTCTCAGGGGAGCAAGGGCAAGCTCGGGGTCATCGTCTCTGCCTATATGCACTACAGCAAGATCTCTGCAGGGTGAGGCTCTGCCACCTGAGCACCGCTTTCCCAGTAACCATCCTGAGCTCCTGTAGGAGGCTGCCTATGTGTTTAGAGAGCGCCTCACTGTAAACTTGACATCTCATCTCCTTTTATGGCTTGTACTGCCCCATGGTCTCCAGCAGGTGACTTGTATTAGTTTCCTAGGGCTGCCATAACAGAATACCAGACTGGGTGGTTTAAAATAACAGAATTCATGATTCTAGAAACTAGAAGTCCAAACATCAAGGTGTCAGCAGGCCCTTGCTCTCTCTGTAACTCTGGGTTGACCCTTTCCTTGCCTCTAGCTTCTGGTGGGGGCAGCAACCCTTGGTGCTCTTCAGCTTGCAGCTCTCACTTCAGCCTCTGCCTCTGTTGTCACGTGGTATCTCTATGTATCTTCTCCTCTTCTATTCGACACTTGATCTTAGCCAAAAGGCCAAGAAGCGGTACCTCTTCTCTTCTTGTAAGGACCAATGGAATTGGATTAAGGGTTCACCCTACTCCTGCATGAGCTCATCTTAACTAGTTACGTCTGCAAGACCCTGTTTCCACATAAGGTCACATTCCGAGGTACATATCTTTTTTTGGGGGGACACAATTTGACGCATAACCTAGTTTCACTGCCCCATTTTTCAGATGACTAAAGTCTAGGGAACAGTTGCCTGAAGCTCAACAACTAGTCAAGTGACTGTTCTATGGTGCCTCTAGTTCTCCTGTCACTACTCTGGGCCTCCTCTTCCCTGTGACTTTGGGATGGGTGACCGGGACAAAACTATCCATAAACCGCCAACCTGGTCCCACATTCCCCAGGGCAGACCAGGCACTGGCTACTCTCACCATGCGAAAATTCTGTGAGGACAAAGTGGTCACAGAACTGCAACCCTCTCAGCGCCGGTAAGTAGCCTGACCAGGTAGAAGATGAGTTCTCTCATTCATGCAACACACCTTAACTGGGCAACTTCTATGTGCCAGGCACTGTCCTCAGTGCGGAGAAGTCAGAACAAACTAGGTCCCTGGAGCTGATATGTTAGCAGAGTAGAAAGCAGCAAGCCTAGGAATCAGTAGATCATTCTGGAGTACTCAGATAAATTCTGTGAAGCTAAGTCTGGTGCAGTGGCTCATGACTGTAATCCCAGCTACTTGGGAGACTCAGGCAGGAGGATTACAAATTTGAGTCTAGCCTGGGCAATTTAGTGAGATCTTGTCTCAAAATTAAAAAATAAAAAGGGCTATGGATGTAGCTCAGTGATGCTTAGCATATACAAGGTCCTTGGTTCAATCCCTGGTACCTAAAAGAGAAGGGGAGAGAGAGAGAAAAAGAGACAGAGAGAGAGAAGAAGGAAGAGGAGAAAAAGAAAGAAAGAAAGAAAGAAAGAAAGAAAGAAAGAAAGAAAGAAAGAAAGAAAGGAAGGAAGGAAGGAAAAGAAAGAAAGAACAAAAACAACAAAAACAAAACAAAACAACACAACCTAGGCCTTGTGATAGGCTTACGAGATAGGAAGGACCTGCCAGTATAACACAAAGCAGAGATCCAGGAGATCTAGCATCCCAAGTAGAGGGAATGGCAAGTACAAACAAAACCTTTGAGGCAACAAGAGAGACTGAGTTGATGCAAGGAAGAACTTTCCAGTGAGCTGGAAAGTGGGAGGAAGAGCTGAAAAGGCTTATGTGGAGAGTGCGGGTGGTCAAAGCCATACAAAGAGCCCTCTAGAGGAAGGGGCTTACGTTGTCCTGGACACTCTCCCACCAGGTATATCAGCTATTTCAGTGGCCTGCTGTCCGGCTCCATCCGGATGAACAGTAGCCCTCTTTTCCTACACTATGTGCTTGTGCCCATGCTGCCAGCCTTTGAACCCAGCACAGGTGAGTCCACCTGCGTACTCCATAGGGAAGGCCACTCCCATTCCCTCCATTCAGCACCCATCATGCACCTTCTTCTCTGTCCCTCCAGGCTTCCAGCCCTTTCTCAAAATATACCAGTCCATGCAACTCGTCTATACATCTGGAGTCTAGTGAGTCCTCTGCTCCCAAGCTCCTGACCCTCCGTGGCCAGGGCCTCCCCTGCCTTGCTACCTGGATGCCTGCATTTCTGGTCTCCTCAGACCTGGGCTACCCAGACCTGGCTCTACTACACCTGAAAACTAATGCCGCTACCATAGAACCCATTTTATAGATGGGCAGACTGAGGCTCAGCCGACTGCCTCTCCCGCACAGTTCACTCTGACCTCCCATCTCCCTCTTGACTACATAGCCACCTATGCACTCACCCATTGCCTCTGACTTAGTTCTGTCTACCTCACAGTCACATCTCAGGCCCTGGTCCCCAGCAGATTTGCATCAGCCTAGAACCAGCCCTCCTCCTCAAAGGCGATGTTATGGTGAGAGGATTCTATCAACACAAGGAGAGCCCAGGAATGGGTAGGGGCTGGGCTGCATCCTGATGGCTGCATAGTCACCTGGCAACTCATTAATGCAAGGCAGACTGGAGAGGGAAAGGGGACTCCCTCAGATGGAGTGGTCACCTTGAGGTGGAGGTGGGGCAGAAGCTGTGGCCAGGCAGTCCCTGGGGCAGAGGCACAGAAGAAAATGTGTACATGAAGGCCCAAATGTCCACCTGCACCCTCCCCAGGTAACCTGTTATCACAAGGGTAGCCAGGGGACAGACCGTACTCTTGTGTTCCGAGTTCAGTTCCACACATGCACCATCCATGGACCACGGCTCACCTTCCCCAAGGACCAGCTGGATGAGGCCTGGGCAGGTGAGTCAGGCCAGTGGTACAAGGGCTGGAGCTCTGCGAGGCCGGCGGGTGACAGCAGGTAGGAAAGGGACATGGGGGCGGGGCCTGACTTTTCACTGTCCCCTCCCCACAGATGAGAGGTTCCCCTTTCAAGCCTCTGTGGAGTTTGTCTTCTCCTCTAGCCCTGAGAAGATCAAAGGTAAGAGTGGGGACTTGGATAGGGGGGCTGACGGTTGTACGGCCCAGCTTCTCAACCCCTGGGTGACCCTTACAGGAAACACCCCACGGAATGACCCTTCGGTGTCTGTGGACTACAACACCGCAGAGCCTGCCGTGCGCTGGGACTCCTATGAAAACTTCAACCAACACCATGAGGACAGCGTGGACAGTACGTGGGGTGGCCCGGGAGTAGGTGGGAATGCAGGGCCATGGCAGGAAGTGGGGAGCACACAGCTTCCTCCCCAGAAAGACTCCCCTCCTGAGGCAGCAGGGAACTCCCACTGGAATCTCCAGAGTGGGCACCCTTGCTCATGAATTCTGCCCCTCTTTCCCACTCAGGCGCCTTGACCCACACACGGGGACCCCTGGATGGTAGTCCTTATGCCCAGGTGCAGCGGGCCCCCCGTCAGACTCCACCAGCTCCTTCTCCAGAGCCACCACCGCCCCCCATGCTCTCTGTCAGCAGCGACTCTGGCCACTCATCCACACTGACCACAGAGCCAGCTGCTGAATCCCCTGGCCGGCCGCCCCCGACAGCGGCCGAGCGGCTGGAGCTAGATCGCCTCCTGGGAGGCTGTGGAGTGGCCAGTGGGAGCCGGGGAGCCGGGCGAGAGACAGCCATCCTAGACGATGAAGAGCAGCCCTCTGTGAGCGGAGGCGCCCACGTCGGAATCTATTCAGCACACAGGCCTAGTCTCAGCCGACACTGCTCCTGCCGACAGGCCTACAGGGAACCCTGCGGGGTCCCCAATGGGGGCTACTACCGGCCAGAGGGGACCCTGGAGAGGCGGCGGCTGCCCTACGGGAGCTATGAAGGTCCTCCTCAGGGCTATTCTGAGGCCTCTGTGGAGAAGAGGCGCCTCTGCAGATCGCTGTCTGAGGGGCCGTACCCCTATCCACCTGAGCTGACAAAGCCAGCCAATGGGGACTTTGGCTACCGTGCCCCAGGCTACCGGGAGGTGGTGATCCTGGAGGACCCTGGGGTGTCTGCCTTATGCTCATGCCCAGCCTGTGAGGAGAAGCTGGCACTACCCACGGCAGCCCTTTATGGACTGCGGCTGGAGAGGGATGCTGGAGAGGGGTGGGGCAGTGAGGCCAGCAAGCCTCTCCTGCACCCAGTGCGGCCTGGGCACACACTGCCTCTCCTAGTGCCAGCCTATGGGCATCACCATGCCCCGGTGCCTGACTACAGCTGCCTGAAGCCACCCAAGGCGGCTGAGGAAGCGCGTGAAGGCTGCTCCTATGCCTTGTGCCCTGAAGGCAGGTTTGGGCATCCAGGGTTCCCTGCCCTGGTGACTTATGGCTATGGAGGGGCAGTTCCCAGTTACTGCCCAGCATATGGACGAGTACCTCACAGATGTGGATCTCCAGGTGAGGGCAAAGGGCATCCTAGCCCTGGTGCCCACTCACCACGGGCTGGCTCCATCTCCCCGGGCAGCCCACCCTACCCACAATCCAGGAAGCTGAGCTACGAGATCCCTGTGGAGGACAGAGGAGACAAATACCCACAGGCTTCAGCAGGACCCTTGGCATCTACAGGTGAGGGTCACTGGAATGGACATGCGTAAGGCAGAGGAAGGGTCTGGAAGATCATAGGAAGCTAAGAAAGAAGGTACAGGGCATGAAATACTCAGCCGGATATACGAGCCAGTTCCTGCTCACAGCCCCTCCTCTTTCCTTCACCACAGAGTCACCTGAGCCACTGTCCTGGAGGGAAGGCCCCAGTGGGCGCAGCACACTGCCTCGGTCCCCCCGAAATGCACAGTGCAGCACCTCTTCAGAGTTGTCCGGTCCTTCCACACCCCTGCACACCAGCAGCCCAGTCCAGGGCAAGGAGAGGTACACAGAGGGGCTAGGCTAAGCTGCTACTTCTGTGTCCAAGCAGGCAGTGCTGGGGTGGGAGCTCTAAGCAGAGCTCTGCTGACCATCTGACCTTCCACCCTACAGCACCCGACAACAGGACACCAGGTCCCCCACCTTGGCACCCACTCAGAGACTGAGTCCCAGTGAGGCCTCGCCCCCTGTTTCCCAAGGAGGCCCTGAGAAGGCTCCTGAGGAGCCAGCAAGAAGTGGGCCAGAGCCTCGGGGCTCGAGCCCCTTCTCCTTAACCTCTTCTCCTAGCTCACCCAATAATTGGCCTCAGGAAAGGAGCCCAGGGGGCGAGTCAGACAATGCCAGTCCCCGGGGCCCTGTGCCCACCACACTGCCTGGCCTTCGCCATGCCCCCTGGCAAGGACCTCGAGGCCCCCTAGACAGCCCAGATGGGTCCCCCCTCACCCCTGTGCCTACCCAGATGCCCTGGCTCATGGCTAGCCCAGAGCCACCTCAGAGCTCACCCACACCTGCCTTCCCCCTGGCCACATCCTATGAGACCAATGGCCCGACTCAGCCTCCACTTCCTGAAAAACGCCACCTCCCTGGGCCTGGGCCACAGCCAGGATCCTGGGGCCTAGAGCAGGCATCACCACCCACCAGAGGCACCAGTCACCATGTCACCTTTGCACCTCTGCTTCTAGATGCCACCCAACTCCCAGGTATGAGGGCCTTGAGAGAGTGGGGCAACCATGAGTGAACCCATTCTCTCAGAGAGGGCAGCGAGGGACTGGGGAATTCTGGGATCTGAATTCACCCCTTCCTGTCTTAGAGCCCCCTACACAAGAGAGCCAAAGCAATGTCAAGTTCGTCCAGGATACATCCAAATTTTGGTACAAGCCACACCTGTCCCGTGACCAAGGTGAGAAGCGGGCTTGCTCCCATCCTGCCCCAACTTCTAGGGCTTCTGTCTTGGCTTGCAAATCCAATCCTGGCTGAAGCTCTTGGCTCCTCCTGTTCAGCTTGTTTACCTTGGCCAAACCTCTCACCAGCAGGTGATTCTGGGCTTTGGGCCCAAAGAGGTTAGACTCAACATTGTCAGAGCGTCTGTGAACTCTCTAAAGTTCTGTCCCTGGCTGGCTATAGCAGTACACACCTGTAATCCCAGTATTCAGGAATTTGAGACAGGAGGGTCACAAGTTTGAGGCCAGCCTGGACTATGTAGCATGACTCTGTCTCAAATAAATAAAGTTCTGTCCCCAGACTTCCCACACTTACAGCAATCACGGCCAGAGGCCTAGAAACTTGTTAGCAAAAGACTATAGGCAGCTCAGCCAGCCACTGTGCAAACTTCTCCCTCTGACCCCTATTCACTATCCTACAGCCATTGCCCTGCTGAAAGACAAGGACCCTGGAGCCTTCCTGATCAGGGACAGTCATTCATTCCAAGGAGCCTATGGGCTGGCCCTCAAGGTGGCTACTCCTCCACCCAGTGCCCAGCCCTGGAAAGGTACAGAATCCCTAAGTCCAAGGGAGGCATGAGGAGGTGGGAAAAAGTTGCAGAGGCCAGAGAGTGGGGGTGAGGGGTGGCATGACACTTAGGGAGAGGCAGGAGAAGACTTCTACTGCTCAGGAGAGTCCCATCAACGGAGATGCTGAGGACCCAGGATCTGGTAAAGCCTTACTTTCCTCTCCCCTCCCATCAGGGGACCCCTTGGAACAGCTGGTCCGCCATTTCCTCATTGAGACTGGGCCCAAAGGGGTGAAGATCAAGGGCTGTCCCAGCGAGCCCTACTTTGGTGAGAAGCCCGAGCCTGGGAAAGTTTCCACCGCTGGCTGTGGGAGAAGCCAAAGGATTTTAGGAGGATGGAAGGGAATGCTAGAGGCACCTACTTTTCTTACCTCCTCTCCCACAGGCAGCCTGTCCGCCTTGGTCTCTCAACACTCCATCTCACCCATCTCCCTGCCCTGCTGCCTGTGCATTCCCAGTAAAGGTGGGTAATCTGTGTTCCTCACCTCTCCCTGCCCCTCTAGCCAAGGCAGAATCCAAAGAGCCCAGCTCCCAACTTTGCCTTGATAGAGGGAGTTCTCTAACTCCTAGGGAATGCTCCTCCTCCTTCTCACCTTCCCTGTTGGCCTTGATTTCCTCCCAAGATCCTTTGGAAGAGGCCCCGGAGGCTTCAGTGCCCAGCAACATGAGCACAGCAGCAGACCTCCTACGTCAAGGCGCAGGTAGCGATACCCATGAGATTTTTGTGCATTCTGACATCACTGACCAGGGAAAGTGCATGAGCTGATAGGGGTAGGGGGCAACCAAGCACCTGGGAGCCCACAGGGCCTGCTCCCTCACTGACCACTTCCTGGCCCTCTAGCCTGCAGTGTGCTCTACCTGACCTCAGTGGAGACAGAGTCACTGACAGGCCCCCAAGCTGTGGCCAAGGCCAGCTCTGCAGCTCTGAGCTGCAGCCCTCGCCCAACACCAGCTGTGGTCCACTTCAAGGTCTCAGCCCAGGGGATTACACTAACAGATAACCAAAGGAAGTAAGTCTGGGCACCTGCCCCGAGGAACTGGTGAGGGCCTTGGGGGTCCAGGTTTCTGAGTGTGAACTTTCTACCCTCCCTGCCTGCTCACAGGCTCTTCTTCCGCCGCCATTACCCAGTGAGCAGCATCACCTTCTCTAGCATCGACCCTCAGGACCACAGGTAAGCCTCCCTGCAAGCCTTCCCCAGCCCTGCAAGCCTTCCCCAGCCCTGCATCCTGCTGACTGCAGCCCAGCTCCTTCAGTAGCTGTACCTGAGCTGCACTCCCTCACAGCCTTCCTCCTCTTGCAGATGGACCAACCCAGATGGCACCACCTCCAAGTAAGCCTGCCCCATGAGCCCAGCCCTCCTCCCCCAGGGCCTCGACACCTCCTTTCTCCTTAGCCCTGGCGAGAGTCAGCCTACCCATGGCCAGTCAGTCCCCTGTGAAAGGATGTGAAAGCTCTATCCCACCCTGGCTTTTTTCTTCTAGGATCTTTGGTTTTGTGGCCAAGAAGCCAGGAAGCCCCTGGGAGAATGTGTGCCACCTCTTTGCAGAGCTTGATCCAGATCAACCTGCAGGCGCCATTGTCACCTTCATCACCAAAGTTCTACTGGGCCAGAGAAAATGAAGGCAGACCACAGCTCAGAGCCCCCGTCAACACTGCACACTTCCCTGCACCCCACAGCCCTCACTTCCTCTGGCCTGGACCAGGTGCCCCAGGAGCACTCTCCCTGAAGAAGAGGGAGCGGGCATTGACCTGGGCCATTGCTCTTCCCCCACCCAGCCTGCTAAGCTAAGTGGATGGGCCCATGAGATGACCTGGCATGTGAGCAGATGGCAGAGACGGGCATGTGAAGGGTGAGGAGGCATCAGCAGTTAAGCCCCAAAGGGGGTCAGGACAGCCCCACCTGCAGAACATCAGCCTGCAGAGGAACCAGGCCGTGCCAGCTCTACCCAGCTGCAGGTCCCAGCATGGTGGGGAGCAAGTCACACCCTTCTGGACCTCCCTTCTGAGCAGAGGATCAGAGTGGGACCATATGGATAGGGGAAAAAAAGAGAGTCTATTTTTGTCTAATAAAGAATTTCTACAAACTTCCATGGGAGTTGAGACCTTACTCACAGAAGGTCAAAGTCTCCTTTGCCCAGGAGCATACCTAAGCTTCCTGGGAGCATCCCAGCCCATGGAACATGGACCATCCATCCCTACCCTAACAGTGCCATGTCTGCCCTGAAGCAAGCTTCCCTCAGCTTGCCCCCTCCCTCCGGCCCTGGAAAAGACTCCCATTCTGGCCATACTGATAAATATGGAAACTCTGTCTTTATTGGCTGTATAAACATCTCTCATCTGTACATACATTTCATACATCATAGTGCAGGGCCTGAAGGGACAGCCACGAGGGCCCCAGGAGCACCACAGTGCACCCACTTTCCCCATGGCTCTACCCACTCTGTGCAAACCGAGGCCAATGGCTCCTGCTCCCTCTTCCTCCCAGCAGAAGTCACTGTTATGGGGAGGGCTCAGGGGTTAAGGAGTACAAGGAGATGGGAGTCTATGTAAGTGCTAGCGTCAAACACTGAGGCAAACAGGCAACTGGCACAAGCAGCAAGCTGGAGCACGGGGTGGGCAGAAGGGGCAGGAAAACGGGACCAAGGGGCAAGCTGCCCCTCTTGGTTGGCTCACCACAGCGTCACCCCAGGGAGTTAAAGACAACAGCGCCATGGCTGGACAGGGAGACAGACACAAAAGCCCCAGCCCCACAGCCCTCCCTGTTGCACACACCCTGGGCAGCTATCGATGTGTCCAGGTGGGGGAACCACAGTCTCAGGCTCTCTGTGGGATGATGGTGCCTGAGTAGGTTGGGGTAAGGGAAAGCCAGCTCTTAAGGGAGAGAATAGAGACCCTAAAGGACTGGGGCAGCAGCCAGTAAAAGAAATGGCCCAAGGGTGGCCCCCTAGCCAGTGGTGGGGAGGACAGCAGCAACTGGTTCACACGATGAGGACAGTGAACAAAAGAGTTCAGGGGAAATACTGTGGGAAGTAGGGGACAAGGATGACTCTCCTACACCCTCTGCAAAACTCCTGCCCAAGTAGCAGCTGGGGATGCAGGGGCTCACTCCTCTCTACTCGCCTGGGGGCATCGAAAGGGGTATCCAGATGCCCACAGGCCAAAACAAGGGTGACCACCCCCCCATATATCAACACCATTCTTTGGGTCCATTCCTATCCAACCAGGGACTCAGGCCCAGAAATTGTAGAAAGGTAGAGCTTCACAGGACCTGGGCTAATAGGTACAGAGTGACCACACACCCCAGGACCTGCTGGGCAAGCAATCCTGGAGGAAGTGAGGAACTGGGCACCTGGTCCTGCAGAGGACAAAGGGTGGCTGCAGATGGGAAGCTCCTAGCCACTCAAGGGATGCAGGTCTACTTTGACTTTCTCCCCACAGCTCAGCATTCCAATGGTGGGGAAGAAGCCTCCAGAAGGTACAACAGCATCCTTCTTCCCAATGATCTTGCCGTTCCGTGTAAAAAAAACCTGGAGGTGGAGGCAAGACAAATGGAGCAGACACTGGCCTCTCCTCCGAGGATGCTGGAGTTACACAGGCCTGAAGTCTGTGCTTGAAGTATGTGCTTGAAATGACTTAAGGTGATATGGGAAGTGACCAGGAGAGGGCGTCTTGAGTCTGGGAAACAGCCTCCTGCCAGCCCTTGCCCTTGCCTACCCTGGCCCAGAGCCCTGCTTCTACTAGCTGCCAGCTCCTGCCCACCCAGAAACCCTAGGACGAGCCCCATCATCTGCTTACTCACCACCACCTTCTTGCCCTCATGCTCCTGTTCTATCTCTTCCCCATCTTCTTCCTCTTCCTCTTCTTCCTCTTCCTCTTCTCCTTCCTGGTGCAGGTACATAACATTCCGGACATTCCGGACAGCCCGAGCCGTTGGGGACAGGATCACTGTGTCACAACTGTCATCACTGTCCCCTAGAAAACCAGAAACCAGAGTTCCTATGGTGCCCCCCATTCTATGCTGCTGAGCAGCCTAGCTGCTCCCAGACCCCACTCACCCTCACTGTCCAGAATATAGTCCCGGGGGAACATGATTCCGCAGCCCATAATGTCCCCTTTGTAACATCGAGGCCCAAAGGGGTCCCCCATACCACTGCCGTGAAAGATCTTCCCGTCATCTGTTGGAGGGAAGGGAGAGGACACACGTGAAGGAGAGTTGATGATGTACCTCGAGTAGGGAGACAGATGTGAGAAAGGGGTGCCAGATTCAAAAAGAAGGACATAATATTCATGGGTGCAAAGGAAAATTGGCCAGAAGAAAGAGGGGGTGGTGCGCAAGGGAGGGGAGGGGTGGTACCAGGAGCCAAGGCTCAGCCCTCTTCTCAAGACAGCCATAAAGGAAACCAACCAGACCCAAAAAAAGAAAATGAAGAATCTGCAAATCTGCAGGAAGGGCGCAGAGGGAGCCAACTCAAGAGGAATGTCCAGTTTGGACCAGTTCTCCCACCCCTGTCTTGCTTCCCTGCTTTCAAAGCTGGGAGGAAAACAAAGATGAGGAGAAAGCACAAGCAGCCTGGGGAGGGGAAAGAAGAGGCCATTTATTAGGCCAGGCTTGGTAGTGCACGCCTGTAATCCCAATGCCCAGGAGGCTGAGCCAGAAGGATTGCCACAAGTTCGAGACCAGCCTGGGCTACATATTGAGACCCTACACCCAAAAAAAAAAAATAAGAAGAGGAGGCCATTTATGAAGGTCCAGGAAAATAGTCTCTGTGTCTCTTTCCTCCCCTACAACTCACCTTCCTGGGGCAGCTGCCTACTCACCTGCATGATAAGCCACAGACCCTCTGCTCCAGCCAGGGTGCCTGTTCTTGGGATAATCCTGCACCATGAAGAAAAAAGAAAACCTACTGGACCACACATAACAAAGAAGATAGACCAGGCATCATGGTACACCACAGTCCTGGCCCATGGGAGCTGGAACTGATATAGGAGGATCACAATCAAGGCTAGGCTACAAAACAAGTTCAAGGTTGGCCTGGACTACACAGTGAGACCCTGTCTCGAAAAAACAAAACAAAACAAAACAAAAAAGACAGGAAATGGGGCATAGTATACACCTGTAATTCCAGCACTAGGGAGCCTCAGGCGGGAAGATGTCACGTTTAAGGCCAGCCTGTGCAATTTAGTGAGATCCTGTCTTAAAATTAAAAAATCAAAGGCTAGGGATGTAGCTCAGTGGTAGAGCATCCCTGGCTCTCATCTTTAGTAATATACATACACACACAGATTGGCATTGGAATCTGTGATCTTTTGGAATAAATGGGTATATATGAATCCTACAACTTCTCACATCTTGAGGGCACTGGAATGATACAAACAGGGAAGGTGGAGAAGGTGCTCAGCTTTGAAGGCCAGGGCTGCAGGCTGCCCAAAAACACCCAGACCTCAGTGTGTGGTGTGGACACAACACTCTTACATCTTGGGTGATATGTGTTCTTATACAGCACATAATATGTATAGCTTTTTTTTCTTTTTTTTTTTTTTTTTGAGACAGGGTCTCACTGTGTAGTTCAGGCTGGCCTTGAACTCACTATGTAGCTCAGGCTGGCCTCAAACTCATGGTAATCCTCCTGCCTCAGCCTCCTGAGTGCTGGAATTACAAGCATGCACCACTACACCTGGCCTTGTACAATAATAGTCTGTCTCAGCCTCAGAGTCTCCACACTGCTGTGTGTCCCCACTCCAGGTTCCCCAGGAGCTTCACTCGCTCCATGTCTACAGACCCAGAGCTGAGCAGCTCCCCAGCAAAAAAGCCCAACAATCACGCCCACCTTTCGGGCCAGGCCCAAGGCAATGTAGCATTTCTCTCCAGGGTCCACAATCTCCACCTCGAAGTAATGGCTGCGTGTGCTCAGCGGGTACCGGGCCTGGGCCAGCCCCACATCCACGATGCTCTTGCCCTTGCCCAAGTACTCCAGCAGCTGTGGGGGAAGAGCCAGGTGGGGTGAGGAGCAGGCTAACACCATCCTGGAAACCTGCTTACAAGGCAATCTGGGCACCAAGTTTCTGTGGCCGAAAGGGAAAGGATTCTAGAGGCACAGTATGGCCTCGAAGTCCTAGGCAGGCACCAAAGAACAGGTATGCTGTGGGGGTGCGTGTAGGCAGCATGATCAACAGGAGCCCCTTGCTGAATGCCTCCTTGCCTTCCTCTTGAGTCAAGACACCTATCTGCTCTCTGGGAGACATGGGAAAGCAGCAAAATGACACAGCGAACCTGAGTGCCAGGAACCACACTGGCACTCAAGGCCAGGCACCCCTCTCCTAATGAGCCCACTAGCCATATATTTATTTATTTATTTACTATTATTATTATTACTTTTTTTTTTCGGTACTGGGAATCAAACTCACAACCTTGTGTTTACCAGGCAGGCACTTAAACTGCTAAGCTAAACCCCTGGCCCTCCACTGGCCTTCTCTGCTAGAAAAGGGAAGATGAGAAGCGAAGGACAGGCTTCTCAGGGGCTTAATGAAGACTCGAGAATGCAGAAGTCAAGTGCCAACCCCAGCTATTTGGAGGAAAGAGATGAACTTAGAAAGTGATCTGCCTGGGATGGGATTGACATAACTTCTCGATGTCTTTGCTTTACTTGGCTCTGAACAGAACTGTTTATCACTGGGTCACGCAGTTTTTAAGAGGTACCCAGGAACCCAGAATGATCAGCTCTACCCTTCATTTAATGTGGGGAGAGAGGTCAAAATGAAGGCAGACTTCCCTGCTTCCATCCCCTGGCTGCTCTTTAGGGCTGAAGCAGGGGTGTGGAGCTAGAAGGGAGATGACTGATTCCTTCTTGGGGCTCCTTGTCCCACAATTGTCCTGCCTGGGCATGATGGGGCAGCAAACCCCAATCTGGGAGGATTTATTTATCAGTTGTCATGGTAATAGTGGGGCTATGACTCAACCCCATCCCCTCTTTCTCCCACCCCCATCATCACCAGGCATTCCTTAATCCCTTTTAATTAGCCTGACTGCCCCTTAAGACTTTCTCCTACCCTTCCATCCCTGAAGCTCTGCAAAAATCATGCTTCCTGGGGACCTCTTCCACTGATCCCTGGCAAGCCTTGGGGCACTGGCCTCTCCCACCTGCCTCAGGACTCCTGCCTGAACAGGAAAGGAATTATGCTTGCCCGTACCAGCATGGAGCCTGTGTGTGTCTCCAGCAGAGGTTGGTCCTGCCTGCTCATCACCCTTCAAAGAGTGGCAAGAAAGGGGCCTGCCCTGCTCAGCTCTGGCTCCCCTTGAAGTTCATCCTCCCCTCACCTCCAATGAGAGGTGGGGGTAGATGGGGGGGTCAGAGGTGCATAGGAGGCCAACTAAGTCCATGGCCAGCCCCACTCTATCCCTGGCCCTCAGTGTGTTACCTAGCCTGGGCTCTTGCTCTGTCTTCTCAGCCGGCAGGGAGGGGTGTGGCTTGGTGCATATTAGCTCATTTATACTCCACCCAGCATTGCAGAACTGGGTGGGAGGCCCCACAGCTGCTCTTGACCGATGCTGTCCAACTGGCCTCAGTGTAGGAAACACAGTGTTCTCCCATCCCACAGCCAAAAGGCAGCTGATCCAGACCCTGATCCTTGGGAAAAAACTGAAGGCAGCAGCTACAGTTTTGTCTATGATAGGGTGGGGATGCTTTCTAAGGCTAAAAGCCCAGGACAACCTGCACTGACACGGAACTCCAAAACCCATCCCACCCACACCACAGAGCACTCAGGCCCACTGCTGACACCCTGGATGACGGGGCCTCTGTGTAAGGTGCATTCTTCCAGAGTGGGGCCACCCTCCCTTGGCAATAGTCACCAAAATCACCTGCTCTACTTCAGATCCTAGGCCAGCTCTCTTATGCCTTCTCAGGACACTGAGAGGGTAGAACAGGGTCAGCCTCCCTGGCAAATCTTTCCCTGAGCCCAGGCAGGTTCCACCCTCCTTCAACCACCTATGCGACTTTTAGGGCCTGAGTCACTAGGATCTTGACTTGGGTCCCTTGATCTGGGATCAGATGTCTCTTGGTGTTTTTGAAAGACAATCCAAAAGATCAGGGTTCAAATTCTAATTCCTATTACTTAATAGCCAATAACTTGAGCAAATTACATTTACCTCATTAAAGCTCTGTTTCTTCATCAGTAAAATAGGGTAGGATTGCTTGTATCTCCAAAAACAGGTGAAAGACTAAAATAAAATGAGTGCTATATGCTTGGCATGGAACCTACCACCCAATAGGTGATGAATGCACATTCTGCTTCCCTCTAAATCAAAAAACAGGGATGACACGCCAATCACAAAGGACATCTCTCTGATCGGCCCCTAGCTCTAACAACAATAACCCTTAGTAAAACAAGGACAGATGACCCCTCCCCATTAATCTATTCCAAGTACATGCATACACATAGACACACACACACACACACACACACATACAACCAGTGCCCCACCAACAAGAACATTCCTCTGCATTCTTTGGTGAGCCCTGCCTCCTCCTGTCAGTGGACTTAATAGCACAAAGCAGACTGCAGGTCAGAGTGCAGAGCCTTGTACCGCACAGGCTCCCTCATCTCTCCTCCCCTGTGGTACCTGCCCTCTTCCCCTCACCAGCAGAGACCCTAATCACTCTTGACAGGAGCCAGGGAAGGCTCAAAGCTAGAGGGCCCAGAAGCAACTGAAACAGGAACCAAGTACATGCTCCCCACTGGGCAGCTCAGGCCCCAACATGGTTTTCTGGGTTGGGTCTGGGGAGGACCCCCCCAGAGGGTGGGGCCTCATTCACCTCTTTTTGTGTACCAAGGTTGCTGCCAGTCACTAAGGAGTTGTCAGAGGAGCTTTGGACAGGGAACAAGTCAGAATGGATCCAATCCCCCAGCTGTAGCTACAGCCCCCACCCTTTACATGTCCTCACTTTGCAAAGCCTGGGGCAGCAGCAATACTTTAACATCCTCGGAGAGCTTTTTTTTGGTCTTTTTGAAACAGGGTCTCGGTATGCCGTTCAGGCTGGCCTTGAGCTCACTTTGTAGCCCAGGCTGGTCTTGAACTCGAAACAATCCTCCTGCCTCAGCCTCCCGAGTGCTGGAATTACAGGCATGCACCACCAGGCCTGGCTATGCAGAGAGCTTTTTTAAATTTAATTTTTGTGGTACTAGGGACTGAACTCAGGGCTTTACATGTTAGGCAAGTGCTCTGCCATTAATAGCACTTCCCAGCTCAAGAAGAGACTCTAGAGGAAGAACAACTGAGGCCATAGAACACATGGGGAGAAATCCACTTAAGTGCCACTTCTATCTACACAGAGAGATTCAGATTAAATAAACACGACTAACTTCCTTTTTGATAATGACACTGGAAATTGAATCCAGGGCTTTTGCACTCAGCTATATCCCTGGCCCATATTATTTTATTGTATGTATGTAGTCATTCATTTACTCATTTGGTCAGTTGGGTTTTTTTGTTTTTGTTTTTGTTTTTTGCAGCACCAGGGATCAAACTCATGGCCTCAAGCTTGCCAGGCAGGTGCTTACACCACTGAGCTAAATCCCCAGCCCTTGTCTTTATGAGACAGGGTGTCACTATGCCATTCAGACTGGCCTTGGGCTCACTTTGTAGCCCAGGCTGGTCTTGAACTCACAACAATACTCCTGCCTCAGCCTTCCGAGTGCTGGGATTACAGGCATACGCCACCACGCCCACCTGGTCAATTGGCTTTTTGAGGGACAGTTTTGCTATCTAGTTCAGGCTGGCCTTGAACCACTAGGTAGCCTAGGCTGTTCTCAAATTTGTGGTGATTCTCCTGCCTCAGCCTCCCAAATGCTGGGATTACAGGTGTGTACCACCATGCCCAGCTTATTTTTTGAGACAGGGCCTTGCTAAATTGCTCAGGCAGATCTTGAATTGCAATCCTCTTGCTTCAGCCTCCCAAATACTAGGATAACAAGTACACACTACTGTTCCTGGGTATTATGACTAAATATTTACAATTGAATCTAGGGAGTGGGCATACGGGTGTTCACTGTATGACTTTTTTCAACTTTTCTGTATTTTTTGTAATTCTGTACAATGAAATGCTGGAGGAAGGAAAAAAGACTCAAAAACGGAAACTGCTCTTCCTTATATAGGGAACAACAGTGAAAGGGAATAGAGAGGATCACTGAGAGAAAGGGCTGGGTGGAAAAGAACCCTAAGAGACTCAAACTCACCTTAAAGGGCCTTGGCTAAATACACTAGACAAGAGAATTTCAGTGTAGGTAGGACTTTAAATGTAGGAATTCCGACTGGACATGGTGGTGCATGCCTATAATCCCAGCACTCAGGAGGCTGAGGCAGGAGGATTGCTGTGAGTTCGAGGCCAACTTTGGCTACATAGTGAGTTCAAGGCTAGCCTGAACTGCATAGTGAAACCCTGTCTCAAAAAGACAATCAATCAATCAATCAATAAATAAATAAATGTATGTATGTATGTATGTATGTATGAACTCCAGATCATCTCCTGAGGAAGGGAATGGGAAGATGGACTCACCAGTAAGAAGCAGGCATGGGTAGAATATACAAGCACATGCAAATGCCCATGGCTTACCACAGGTGACAACCCAATAAACCCACCCTAAACTTCAAATATCATTAGCCACTTAACAGTTTACCCTGAGCATCACTCAGGTAGTACATCTGTTTATGTAGTGATTATCCTGTATGTTGCTTGGGCAGGTGTCATTTCAACCACTTGATTCTTGTATTGAATAAATTGGATAAAATTGTTTTTATATTTGCTGTTATATTATAATAACTAATGAAAAATATGCAATTTTTGGTTCTCCTGTATTTAAATAATTGAACTGATAAGTGCTTAAGTCAAAAATACATTTACTAAGCCAGGCATAGTGGTATACACTTATAATCCTAGCACTTGGTAGACTGAGACAGGAGGATTGTTATAAGTTAGAGGCTAGCCTAAACCACACAGTGAGTCCAAGGCCAGCCTGAACTATATAGTGAGACCCTGTCTTCAAAAACAGATGCATTTACAATATCTAACCTACCAAACACCACAGCTTGGCAACACTGCACTGTAGAGCATCAGTTGTTCCCCCTTATGACTGGACTGTAGTTTGCTGACCCTGCCCAGGACTGGAAGAGAATACTGTATTACATATAGCTAGTTCAGGAAAAGTTCAAAATTTGAAGTCTGGCTTCTACCGAATGCATACAGGTTTCACATCATAGTTGGCAATTCACAAGTCAAATTAGCATAAGCCAAGAATTACCAGTATTTGTGGAAAAGGCAGTTGACAGGGGTCAGAGAAGGAGTATCTGGGCCTCCTTTGGTTGCTAAATAGCTGTTGACATCTGAACAAGTCTCTTCACTTTTCTCTGGGATTGCTTTTCAACAACAGCAAAATACAGTGTTTGAAAATGCAGGGGCATGGTGAGGGGGTTACCAGCATCTTGTTTGGGGGCTGAGGATGCCAAATGTCCTGTACATCAAAGAACAGTCCTAACTAAAATGCCAATAAGCTATTGCTAAGAAAGTCTCCCTAGGTTAGATCCAAGGCTCTCCCAAACCTTCTTGGTACTAGGGTCCTTTGCTGAGAACATTACCCCAGCCAAGATAAACAGGCTGCAGCAGCACTAGGGTCCCTGGGCCCATCCTACCTTGCCACTCAGATGGGGATGTCAAAAACAGAAGGCAAAGAGGAGAAACAACTCTGCTAGCCAGCTTTAGAAAGAGGCAGCAAAGGAATGGCCCATATGACCTCTTCCCGGAGCCTCCAGACTGACATAGTTCTGACTACTGGGAGAGAAATACAGTGGATGGTAAGAAGGGATGGGAGGGCACAGGCCAGGGACAAGAGGGGCTGGGAGACCCAAGCCCATGAAGGAAATCAAGTAGGTCACCTCACTTGAAAGAGGGACAGCTGGTAATCTAAAAGGGACACAGCCCTCAAGAGGCTCAAGTCCAAGTTGCCCCACAGAAGCAAGTGCTCAGGAGCAGTGGTCCCATGCCCCCAGCTGTCTTAGGCTGGGGTAAGGGTCTGAGAGTGAGCCAAACTCAACAATTTATGTCTAAGAAAGAAAAAATTTGTAAATGAGTGGCCTCAGGGCACTGGGGGAAGGGTGGAGAGGAAGGAAGGCTATTTATAAATGTCTCCAAGATTCCGCATCAATTAGAAAAGATGTCTGGGAGGAGCTGGGAGCAGAGCGGACACGTCCAGACAGGGAAAGGATGCCAGGAAAAAACTCCTGAGGGGAGGTCAGAGATGAGAGCTGGAACAGCGCCCTGGCTTGGACCAAGTTCAACTCCATAAATGTGAGCATAATGGTAGACGGGGGAAAGAAAAGAACAAGAGGATAGTCAAGAAGTGGGTATCTGAGGCCTCCTGGCTCCCAGCCCAGCAAGTAGGACTATAATGGGTGCATCATGTTGGAAGCAGCAGGAGGGGCACACTTTCTGCCATTTTCCCTGAGCTCAACTTACCTTGACCTCCACAAGGGGAAGGACTCACTCCTAATCCACTCCCACCCACCCCCCCACTGCTTCTGTTTTGCTATCAAATGCTGATTTGAAAACAGCCTGGGTTAGGGTGGGAAGGCCAGAGGGTGGAGAAAAAGGCCAGGCTGGGAGCAAGGGAGCAGCAGTGGGACAATTCCAAGTGGGGAGCCTAAGCAGCCCACCAGAGGTCAGGGCCAGACGACTCAGTGTTCAGACATTCCCAACACAGCACAAGGCACAGAACAGACAAGAGAACACCCCCTCTCCAGGCCCACTTGCTTCTAAAACCCAAGGAGAGCCAAGAGTGGGGGTACATGCCGGCAATCCCAGTACTTAGGAGGCTGAGGCAGGAGGATTGCTGCAAACTCAAGACTAGCATGGGTTACACAATGAGTTCAAGACTAGCCTGAGTTACACAATGAGTTCAAGGCTAGCCTGAACTACATAAGGAGATTCTGTGTCAAAACACAAACAAACAAACAAACAAAAAGACAACAAAAAATCCCAGGGAAAGACTAAATAAGTCTACAGAGAAAACAGAAAAACCAAGCCTCAGAAGCTCAAGGATTCTTCCTGACTCTTTGTCTGTCTCCTTCTCATCTACTGTAACACACAGGGAAGACAGGAGAGACTGATACGGAAACTTACTCAAGAAAGATCTCCAATTTCTGCTCTACAGCATTACAAATGGAAAGACCAGACCAGTTGAGCTGGGATCAAAGCAGAAGGAGATACAGGCATTCTGCCTTCAAAGCAACCCCCACCCCCCTGAAGGCAGGGTGGGAGTGGCAGAGCACACCAGACACTGAAGAAGCCCAAACAGAACAAGAGAGCTTCCACTCATTCTGAGTCAACAGCTAACCTGAGTTCTCAAATGAAGGGAAGCAAAGAAAAGGAATCAGTGTTAAATAGAACAGAGATGTAGTCAGGAATAGTGGTGCCTGCCTGTAATCTCAGTACTCTGGGAGGCTGAGGCAAGAGGATCCCTATTTGAACCCAGCCTGAGCAATTTAGTAACTTAGTGGGATCTTGTCTCACAATAAAAAATAAAAAAAGCTGGGACTGTAGCGCAGTGCAAAGCCCCTGGGTTCAATCCCCAATATGAAAGAGAAAGAGACAGAGAGAAACAGAAAGAGAGACAGAGTCAGAGAGAGAAACAGATATGGACTCCAATTATCATATTGAGACCTCAGGGTAGCCTGCCAAAACTCCATTTCCCAGAGTCCCACAAAAGGCACTGTACTTCCTTGCCATGAGAAGCAATGTAGACATGCTCATATGCCCACAGCATTTGCCCCAACCCTCTCCACCTCCACCCCATCACCCACTGCCCCTTACTTACAGTCCCACAGACTCTGACATCATGCAGCCGGCCCCATTCATCCTCGTAACTGTCCACCATCATGACACTATCATCCTCACGGCCCAACTCAGCATTGAGGTGTAGTCGCACCTCCTCACCCAGGGAGTGCATGCCGACTGCTGGGAAAAGCCCATCTGGGGACATGGGCATGATGGTGGAGCCCACCTGCAGCAGAGAGATGGAGGGAGGATATTACCACCTGGCTCACTTTTCCACAGCTTATGCAATTCTCACAAGGGTACTTTCAAGATGATGCAACCAATAATGATGATCACACATACAGTGGCAGATTAAAAAAAAAAAAAACAAGCACGAAAAAGTTGAAAAGTTTGATAGTATTCCTGGTTAAGCAAGGTATTCACTGTGCTAGAAGGCAAACACAAGGCCCCAGACTTGCTGCCAAGTGCTTTTAGGATGTGTGCATGTGCACTGAAGCAGGGAAGTGCCGCAGCCCAGATGCTGAGGGAACAGAAGCTTACAGCCAAGGCCTGAGAAAGCAGTTTTCCAGGGTGAGCAAAGGAGTTAGGATAGAGGAGAGAGCTATCTTCTATCTGCTCTTGTCCCCTTTCTTCACCACTACTAGTCCCCTTTGAAGAGGAAAGGGAAGAGAAATTAAAAGGAAAACGTAAAAAGGACATATTCTTGCCAGTATTCAACTCAAAACTGATGAAGGCCTTCTAGCTTATACACCCATGCTGCAATCTTTTCTTTTTTTTCCTGCTCAAAACATCCCCCCAAATCACCCATTTCTGGTCTCCACAATTTCTGCTCATCTTCCACTGGCTACACTAATTTGTCCTCTAGGCAGGCAGGAAAAATGCCTTATGCTACATGCAGGGGACCTCGGACACATCTAAAACTGAACTGAAGGAGACAGGGATTAAGAGGAAGGGCATCTGGTCAAGCCCCAGTCAGCAGATTCTCCCTAGTCATTCCCACAATTCTTGTGCAGCTTCAAACCACTCAACCAACCAACATTTCTCACTCACCCGCTTTCCATTTTTGGTGAAGAAGATCTGTGCAGTCTGCACATCGAAGGATACAGGCTCAATGCCACAGCCAATCCGGTCCCCAGAGTTGCACTTTGACCCAAACTGGCGACCCTTGGCTCGGCCATTGTACAGCCTGTGGAAAAATGGCAGATACACAGGACCACACCTGCCCTCCTGCGCCTCTCTAGTACCCTCCCCAGCTGCTGCCGTCACTCTAAACATCCTACATGAGCTCCACCCTCGCCCCCAATCTGAATACCTACAAAAGCAGCCACCAGGTCACTTCCAGACCTGATCAGAAAAGTCTATGAAAACACAAGATAGGTGAGGAATGGGAAAAGCCATGTTGAAATAGTCCTTCCTAGCTAGGATTCTCAAATCCATAGGAAAGGGGTCAGGTTCCACAAGGGTCACTCACTTGCCATCATCAGCATGGTAGGCGACAGAGTCTGGCAACCAGCCAGGCTGATGATCCAAACTGTAGTACTGAGGGACCAGCCCCACAGCAATGGTGCCCCGGACACCACTATCCACAATAGACACCTGGAGGGAAGAGAGAAAGCAGTTAGCAGGAATGGGAAATAGAACGCAGACTGAGGCACAGAGAGACAAAGGACTGGCAAGAGCAGGGGCCTACTTTACCTTGATTACTTAGACAATTACTTCCAACCTCTGAAAATAGGAGACAGAGTAGATGCTATGCTTGGGTTGGGGGCAGGAAAGCATGTGGGTCAAAGTCTAGTATACATGACAAAGCCCACTTAAGTAAGGGGCAAAAGAGCAGAAGCATTGGGCGACAGGGTTCCCAAGACACCTTTCTTCAGGTCAGGGCCCATGCTACCCTGCACCTTTCCTAACAAGAGGACAGTCCAGAGGGAACATTAAAAGGACTGGATATGAATCTAGGAAAGGAGCTCCTTGAAGTTTAATGCTCTTACCCTTTATCTCACCCTCTGCTCTGCCCACCCATAGCTTGATCACCTCAAAATAATTGCTGTCCTTGGTCAAGGGTCGGGAAGCCACATAGCAGCCAACTTCACCAGAGTTTCCATGGTAACTGAAGGAAGAATGAGGGGGGAATTCCATTAGCTGTCCGGCCCAGGGTTGGGAGAAGGGCCTTGGCATCCCAACCCCCACCCTGCAAGGACCATTGTAGAGAATGCATCAGGTCATACTTCAGGATAGCTGCACACAAGATACTCAAGGTCAGCCACCCCTTCCACTGCCTCCAGCCAGGGTCCAATCCACACTGCACCGTGCAAGTTGATACAAGCCTGGCTTCTTCAGCTTTGAGGGGAAAGAATGCACAGCCTCCCTATTTGAGGTGTCACAACCCTATCTAACCTCAGTTCCTCATGCTGCAGTGTCAGCCCTTGCTTTTGGCTCTGCCCTCAGTGGAGCTGGAGAACAGCTAGTCTCTGTCTTCTGTACCAAAGCCTTTCCAGACTGGAAGACAGTTACTCAGTCCCCACTCCTCAACTGTCTTGCCTCCAGGATACAAAGTACTACTTCCTTCCCCTTTCAGTGACAACTTCTGTGCAAGAGGCTCAGAAGGAGTCAGGGAAAGAGTTCAAAACAGAAAAGAAAACAAACACACAAACCAAAGAGTTAAGAAGACACTGGAGGTGGTGGGCAGGATGGCACTACAGAACAGTCATTCCCCAGGAGAAGACCACTGCCTCTGAAATCATTTATTTACTTTTCTGTGTGTGTAAGTGGGGAAGCGCTGGAGAGGGAACCCAAGGCCTTGCACATACTAGATAATCGCTCTACCAGTGAAATACACTCCTGCCCCAGCCCACTACCTTTGAAATAGTCACTGTTCACTGAACCCAGTCACTGAGACATGGGCAGAAGGGGATTCAGGCAACCCACATTCCCACCAGTCTTCACCAAGAACCTGGAGAACTCCTGATACCCTGGCGGCCTTCGATGCCTGACACGGTCATTTCCAGCACCCAATCGAGTCAGGCCTTTGCTGGGTACCTTTCTTGCAAAACCAAAACAGAGTGACCAGTGACAAAAGCAGAGAGGAGCACACACTGCTCCACTCAGACAGACCTCCAAGGTCAAAAGCACATTCTCCCTCCAGTGCAGTATACACAATCCCGTTCCTCTGAAAAAAAGTCCCCTTTCACTTCTAAAATCTGAACAGAAACGAAAATGTGAAACCATTCACCTAAACACACCTCAAAGTATCTCCATCCACAAGGATATGTTTGAACCTCTCCTGATACCGGAAAGCCCGGACCTCTCGAATCTCCCGGATTCGCCGGCGCCAATTCAGAAACCGGTAGTGCAGGTTGAGGTCATCCATCTTGTTCATGAGAACAAACCTGCCAAGGAAAGAAGGGACTGAGGAGGTAGCAGGACCCCTGAGCAAAGCACCTCAGCCTGCTAAACCCTGAACTTGGAGAGGGCACTAGGCTTCAAGTAAGATGCCCAGACAGATCTCAGTAAGCCCCATCTTCAATCCTCTCATTCAACATTTACTGAGCTCCTACTGTATGTGCTACCCAATAAAATGGATGGGACTCCTATAGTTATGGGGTTTCTACCCTAACAGGCTAGGGCCAACAAGACAGCCACAACAATGTTAGCTAGTAGAGGAAAAAACAAGGTGAGGTGACAAACAGGGTGACAGAATGGACAGTTTCTTTGAGGAGATAGCATCTGAGTTGAAAAGGAGCCGGGCATGTGACAGCCCCAGGAAGAACATTCCAGGCACAAGTCTTTAAGTGGAAGGAAGCTGGTGTTGTAAAGGAGGGAAGAGGCCAGGGCATCTGGTGTGTCGAGAACGTGAGTGAGAATGAATAAGACGAAAAGGCAGGAGCCAGACTGTGGAAAGTTTAGATTTTGTCCTAAGGGTGGTGGGAAACCTCTAGGGGGTTTTAAGCAAGAAATGATATGATTTTAAACTTTATCAGTTCTTAAAGCTCGTTTAGGCTGCCGGTGGCTGCGGCAGTTCAGATGAGATGGTGTCCACTGAGACGGTGGCAGTGAAGCAGACAAATGGGATGCTCCAGCTATTTAAACAACCCCCCAGTGCCAACATATGAATGAATGAATTCTTCCTAGGTGCCAAAAGTGAGAGAAAAAAGGTGAAGTACTCTTGTTTTCCCATTTCTGGGCCCTGAACAGCGCCTCACACATAGTAGGTGTTTAGTTAACCTAGGCTGGGCAGAGTTCCATTCCAACGCCCTACTACCACTCTTCAGCAGGAACGGCAACCCATCGTGCAGCCTGGAAGAGTAGACGTCTACCTGTGGAGCAGTCGGAGGGGTCCCTTTCTGTGTCCTGGGCCGGGGTCCAACCCCAGGTACCTGCTCGCGCCTGAGACCTAGGAGCATCTGGCTGACAGGAAGCCCATAACCACGGCAGCAATGAATGGCAGTCGCAGTGGGCCCTGCCTCCACCCCACCTCGGCCTGGTCACTCAGGCCAGACTCAGGAACAACGTGGCCCCAACCTGTCACTGTGACAACGCCCGGTCTCTTCAGGCCCTGCGCTAGATTACGGGGCACCAACAGCACACGCCAAGGGAGACCAGAGAACCGAGCGCAAGGCCCCGCCCCTGAGCCCGGAGCCCCCGCCCAGGACCCCTGCTTCGGGGTCCGGAGAGACCTGAGGCCTCCGGGACCCCGCCCCCGATCCCCGCCTACCGGGGCCGCCGCGTCCTCCTCATCCATAGGCCTCTCAGCTCCGCTCACAAGCTCTTCGGCCTCCGCCACCACACACATCCGGGTCCCCGCCCTTCCTATGCTCCTCGAGGCCCGCCTCTCCCCACCCATTCTGGCCAATCATCAGCGGTCTCTGACGACGGGCAGCTGTAAAAGCCAATAGGAGGGCGTAGGCAGGGTGTAAGGTGCGGCCGGGTGAGCCGGGTACCTAAGTGCCGGCCCAGGTCTTGTAAACCCCGGACCCAGGAATGTGGGGGACGCGACGTGGCGGCGAGAACACGAAACCCGGTAGCCAGCGCACGAAGAGGCGGTCAAGGGGCGGCTCCTGCGCGGGGCGGGGCAGTGCATTTCCTATGTGTACATTCGGTGTTAGACAAGATGTAATCTTTATAGGAATGTCCTTTTAGTCCAGTTACCCTTTTGAGGTAAATTCTTTTATCACCTTTTCAGTGTGAGGAGCCAGAGGCTGGCCTCCATGGCCGAAGCGCTGAACAGTTACCATATGCTTTATTCTCTCCAGAGCTCCATTTCCTGTCATGGTTCTTCATTCTGGGAAGGACATTCTGTGTCAGTACCAGAGAACTGCAAAAAACCACAGTGACATGTAGACCAATGCTTTTGAGGAAGAAGGGCTTGGTGAGACTAAGAGGTAATGGGCCAGAACATTAAAGGACTGTAAATTGAGCGCCTATGAGAGCGCGTTCATTGTGGGGAAAGTTTCGTTTTTGTTTTTTGTTTTTGGGGGGTTTTTGTGTTTGGTTGGTTTTTTGGGTTTGTTTTGTTTTGTTTTGATTTGTTTTTGTCTTTTCGAGACAGCAGCTCGCTATCTCAAAAAGACATCTCACTATTAGGCTGGACTTGAGCTCACTTTGTAGCCCAGGCTGATCTCGAACTTGCAAGGATCCTCCTGCCTCAGCCTCCCGAGTGCAAGGATTACAGAGGTGCGCCACCATGCCCGACCTTGTGGGGAGTGTTCTGGTTTTGGTTTTTGATACAGGGTCCTGCTGTGTAGTCCAGGCAGGCCTTGAACTCACCACGATCCTCCTGCCTCTCAGCCTCCCAAGTGTTGGAATTACAGTTGTATGCCAGCACACCCGACTGATTGTAGGGAGTTTGGACTTTTGGATTAGGACTTCCCGGATTTCCTCCAGTATAGAAAGATTCTCAGTGAGAGGCCAGGCTGGGGAGAGTGACTGAGAATCTCCGTGATTCAAAGTAAGAAAAATCAAAATGGTTTGAGAAGCAGGGGTGTCGTTGCCCACGCCTGTAGCATCTCAACACAAAAGAACGGGGGGAAGAAAGAACAAAAAACAAAATATGAAAAAGGAAGGAAAAAAAGTGGAAGGAAGAGGAAGGAAAAAAGGAAAAGAGAGAAAGAAAAGAAAAGCAACTCCCCTGGGAGGAGCTCCACAGCCTTTTCCTGTCTTTCTAAAATTTAGAAAGTCCTCTCCAGCTGCAGTTTTCATAGGTACGGAGGGTGGGTGGCTGGGTGGGTGGCTGGATCCAGGGCTTTCTTAGTCTCGGGTTATGACTCAGGCAGATCTCTTGCTTAGCATGCTGGGTTCAAAACACAGCACGGCACCAAAAAAAAAGAAGAAAAGAAAAGCAAGCCAAGTTCCAGTATACACACCTGCAAGATGTCATGCCCTGAGCAAGAGCCTGTTTCAAAAATTAAAACTAGCAATAAAACACCACCACCAACACCTAGAGTTGTAGGATCTTCATAGATGTGCAAAACACACAAAGGCAGGCATAGAAATGCCCCAACTCTGCCCCCAGAGCCAGCACTGACACATTTGCACGCTCACACACGCACACACACACGCACACCCACTGCATCATGAGCCCAAAGTCACCCCAAACTGTGCACCAAGAGCCTACCTAAAAAACAAAAGTTAATAATAAAATAAAGTAAATGATTATGTAAAAAAAGATTCTTCTTCTCTATATCATCTTATTGATAACACATATTGCAGTACTTTTACTTTTTTTTTTGCAGCACCAGGGATCGAACTCACAACCTTGCACTTGCCAGGCAGGCACTTAAGCTGCTGAGCTAAATCCTCAGCCCTTGTCTTTCTTTTGAGAAACGGTCTCACTATGCCATTCAGGCTGGCCTTGAGCTCACTTTGTAGCGCAGGTTGGTTTTGAACTCACAACGATCCTCTTGCCTCAGCCTTCTGAGTGCTGGGATTACAGCTGTGCGCCACCAGGCCTGGCAGTACTTTTACTATTAAAACAAGTGCATGTGTAGATCTGTCTCTCTTCCTTCAGGTCTTAAATCTATCCTATTTTCATCATAACAAGGTAAATTATGATCACTTGCCATAATGAAAAAGAGTAATAGAAATAGGTACAAATGGGAAAACAGCCCAATTCTGTGCAACTAAAAGGTCAAAGATTTAGTATTCTCATCCATAAACAAGAATTACTGGACCAGGGATTTAGCTCGGCAGCCTAAAGTGCCTGCCTGGCAAGTGTAAGGTCCTAAGTTCGATTCCTTGTACCAAAAAAAAAAAAATTATTGAAGCAGCCAGGCATAGTGGTGCACATCTGAAATCCCATCACCCTCGGAGGCTGAGGGAGGAAGACTGCAAGTCTGAACCCAGACTGAGCAATTTATTGAGATCCTATCTCAGAATAAGAAACAAAAAAGCTGGGGATGTAACTTGGTGCCATAGTTCTGGCTTCAATCTCTAGTACCACAATCTTTTTGTTTGTTTTTGTTTTTGTTTTCTTGAGAGAGGGTCTGGTCTTCCTATGTAGAGCTGGCCTTGTACTTGCTTTATAGTCCAGGCTGGCCTTGTACCAATCTTCCTGCCTCAGCTCCCTGAGTCCAGGGGTTACAGGTGTGCACCACCACATCCATCATTACACAGTTTTAAATAGCTCACCCCCAGCCCAACCTAGGCCCTGGGTCCTAGGTCCTTCATTGCTTTTCTTCCACTCCTCTTCCTGAGTTATGAAAACACCTCAAGTCTCAAGCCTCAGCTCTATTCTTCTAAGAGGTAACTGGAGAGGGACTGGCCTGGATGGCTGCCAGCATCACCCATCCCACAAAGTAGAGTTGATGATCTACCTGGGATTTCCTTGTCTTGGATTTTTATGACTGGCCCTTATGGTGAATTCTTTGTTCAGTGGCATACTCAGGACCTAATTGGTAATTTGTGTTTGGCATCTCATATTTGATTAAATAGTTGTATAGGATATAACCCATACATACTTAAGGTATATGACTGTTATGTGGATACCCATGAAAGTATGGTCACAATCATTATATGTCATCAATTCCAAAAGTCTCCTCATGGTCCTTATAATCCCTTCCTTTCATTCTCGCATCCCACAATTGCTTTTTAACACTAGTTTAGTTTGCCTCTCTGTGTGTGTATGTGTGTGTGTGTGTGTGTGTGTGTGTGTGTGTGTGTGTTTACTGGCGATTGAACCTAGGACCTTAGTACCAAACTCATCTCTAGCCCTTTTTTATTTTTTATTTAGAGATGGGGTCTAAGTGTTGCTAAACTGCTCAGGTTAGGTAGGGGTTTGTGCTTGTGATCCTCTCGTCTAGTCTCTCAAAGTGCTGGGATTACAGACTACAGTCATGCACCACCATGTCCCACTTCATTTGCATTTTCTAAACTTTGACATAAGCTGGATCATACAGGAAATGCTGTTTTGCATGGGGATGTCTTCTTTTATTTGGTGTAATTATCTTGAGACTCACCCATGTTGTTGCTTGTACCAATAATGGCATGCCATTTGGGATATATCACAGTTTATTCATTCGTCTCCTGATGGACATTTAGTTGTTTCCAGTTTGGGCTATTAAAAGTAAAGATACTCAGGAGCCGGGCCTGGTGGTGCATACCTGTGATCCCAGCACTTGGGAGGCTGAGACAGGAGGATCTTTGTGAGTTCGAGATCAGCCTGGGCTACAAAGTGAGCTCAAGGCCAGTCTGAACAGCATAGTGAGACCCTGTCTCAAAAAGACAAGCGCCAGGGATGTAGTTTAGTGGCCTCAGTGCCTGCCTGCAAGTGCAAGGTTGCAAGTTTGATCCCCAGTGCTGCAAAAATAAATAAATAAATAAAAAAGATACTCTGAATATTCATGTGCAAGTCTTAGTATGGATATGTATTAGTCAGTTCTCAGTCACTGTAACAAATACCTGAGATAGGGCTGGGGATTTAGCTCAGTGGTGTAAGTGCCTGCCTGGCAAGCACGAGGTCGCAAGTTCGATCCCTGGTGCTGCAAAAAATAAATAAATAAAAAACCTGAGATAAATTTACTTAAAAGGATGAAAGACTTAATTCAATTCACAATTCTGAAGGTTTCAGTCCATCCTCAGTTATCCCCATTGCTTTGGGCCTGTAGCAGCACCATCCATCAAGGTAGGAGCCTGCAGTAAAGGAGGCCTCCTCACCTGATAGCCCAGTGCAAAAGAGGGGAACAACAGGGGCTATATTCTCAATATTCCTGCACTCATGGGACCAAACTTCCAACGAGGCTCTACCTTTCAAAGATCTCATTTTTCCCACAGTCTGGGGATAGTCTTTACTCCATGAGCCTTTAGAGGGGCACTTTTGCAAACTATAGTGCAACGTATGTTCCATTTTCTCTTGGGTACCTATCTAGGAGTGAACTGCTGAGTCATGTGGTAGATACATGGTTTGCACAACAAAAAAAAGAAAGAAGGAAGGAAGGAAGGAAGGAAGGAAGGAAGGAAGGAAAGAAAGAAAGAAAGAAAGAAAGAAAGAAAGAAGGAAGGAAGGAAGGAAGGAAGGAAGGAAGGAAAGAAAGAAAGAAAGAAAGAAAGAAAGAAAGAAAGAAAGAAAGAAAGTTTGTCTAGCCCAAAGCCACTAAGATATATTTTCAAGATATTGTTCTATGTTTTCTTCTACAAGTGGTCTGTTTTAGGTTTTAATTTAAGTATATAATTCCTTTTTAGTTGTTTTTCTTTTTTTTTTTTTAACTTTGAAACATTTTTGAAAAGGAAGTGTAACATCTTTTTTTTTTTTTTTTTTTTACTAGGAAGCACTTCTACCAGTCAATTACATCCCAGGTCCTTACTTTGAAACATTTTTAGACTTGCAAAAATAGTACATGGAGTTCCATATACCCTTCACCCTGTCTCCCCTAATATCGACAGGTTATGCAACCATAGTGTAACCATTAAAAAACATTAAAACCAGGATATGAACCAGGCATAGTAGTGAATGCTTGTTATCTCAGGACTCTGGGAATCTGAGATAAGAAAATTCCAAGTGCAAGCCCAGTCTGAGCAATGATTTAGTAAGACCCTGTCTCAGAAAGAAAAGTAAAAATGAGGCCAGGAATGGTAGCACACACCTATAATCCCAGCACTCAGAAAGCTGAGGCAGGAGGATCACTGTGAGTTTGGGGTTGGCCTGAACTACATAGCAAAACCCTGTCTCAATAAAAAAGAAAAGAAAAGAAAAAGAGCTGAGGGTGTAACTCAGTGTGAAGACACTGAGTTTGATCTCCAGTACTACTAAAAACACACACACATACACACATGCATGTGATATTATATTACCACATGCAGCACAATTAGTGCAATAATTTACCCACCCTATTCAAATGTCACAAATTTTTCAACTAATGTCCTTTTTTTTAATCCAGGATCCCACATTACAGTTACTTAAGTTTTCTCAGTCTCCTCATTGTAGAAGTTTTTTTGTTTTTCTTGAAGAATATGGACAGGTTATCTTGTATAATATTCCTAATTGCATTTTATCCAATGCTTACTTTTCATTGTCATTGTTGTGCTCAAGATCAAACCCAGACCTTGCACGAGATAGGTAAGCACTCCACCACTAAACTATATCCCCAATGCTGCCAGCTGGTTTTTGTACATGTTTGTGTGTTGATGAGTGTAGTTTGGGTAGTGTATATCTCAAAAATCTAGAAGAAAGGATTTGAATGTTTTGCCATAAATAAGTAATAAATATTTGAGGAGATAGATATCCTTAGCCTAATTACACAATGTGCCCATGTATTAAAACATTACATGGTACCCCATTATGTGCTTTTTTGGTGTCTTTGTGCATCAGTTAAAAATAAATTTAATTTTTTAAAGTGTGTGCTGGATAGACATATTAGTGCTAAGCTTTCTGAGAGCACAATTCCCTCTGTTTATGTCCATGTTTCCCAGTTAAATCTACATAAATAGATGCTCTGTAAGTCTATTGAATGATTAGATATGAATTTATTCATTTAAATACAAAAACAAGCAAGTTCCAGGTGCTCATTTGCTGCTTTTTGTTCACCAGTGATTCCCAACCATCTGGCTGACTTTGGCCCAGTGTAGAAAAATGCTCTGTTCACTTCCCAGCCCTCCTTTTTATATTATTCTGGGGATACTGGAAATCTAGGGAAAGCACACACACACACGCAGTAACCCACTCCCCTACACTTCAGCTTCCTCTCTGTTACGTGAAGATGTGCTTCCTGCCAAGTTGTCCTTTACCCTCCCTTCTCTTCAGCACCCCATGTCTTCTCTCAACTTTGTTATAATACCGTATTTTCGGGGCTGGGGATTTAGCTCAGTGGCATAAGTGCCTGCCTGGCAAGCATGAGGTCATGAGTTCTATCCCTGGCACCAAAAAAAAAAAAAAAAACCACTATTTTCTGGAAGCTCTCTTTGATTTATTCAGGGGCAGTTTTCCCTTTCTTGTTGAACCCTAGCCACACCTGGGCCTCTTTGCTACAAAGAGAGGAAGAAGACAGCCAAGGCATTGAAGGGCTAGAAGGGACCAAAAGACCCCCTGGTGTAGACTGGGCTAGCTCAGAGTCCCAAAAGCAATGCCAGAGCCTCCAGAAGAGTTCCAATGCCCCTCTCTACCTCTCGACCCCCTTGCCCAGGACTCCCTTGGTTCTTACCCCAAAATGCTAATATTTACTTGTAGCAGTTCCAAACTCCCTACATGGCCTGGAACCTGGGTCCCCAGAGAAAAAGTTGGGGGAGTATGCTCTTAAGTCACTTACAGTCTAGCTGGGCGTGGTGGCGCACACCTGCAAACCAAGCAATCAGGAGGCTGAGGCAGGAGGATCCCTGAAAGTTCAAGACCAGTCTGAGCTACAATGTGAGCTCAAGGCCAGCCTGAACTGCATAGTAAGACTCTGTCTCAAAAAGACAAAAAAAAGAAAAAAAATCACTTACAGTCTAACTGGAAATACAAGATACAAAAAAGATAAACAAAAATTTTTAAAATAGCAACACAAATGGGGGCACACCTATAATACCAGCACTTGGGAAGCTGAGGCAGGAGGATTGCTGCAATGAACTACACAGTGAGACCCTGTCTCAAACAACCAAAAAAATAAAAATAAAAATGTGGTTGAATGCAGAAGATAAGACCTCAGGTGGCCAAGCCAATGGAAAAGAAAGCAAATTCTGGCTTGTGATGAGAGGAAGAGGGGAAGGTTTTAGGCCTTATGAGCTGAAAGGTTAGAGACTTGGGAAAGAAATTGTTTGTGAAAACCAATTATGCCTCAGCTTCACTTCCCCCTATCTCAACCTAAGATAGAAAACTGCCTGAGGCTTGAGAGAGAGGTGATCAACCAGTTGGTAGAATCAAAGAGTGTATTTACAGTACTGCTGTCTGCAGTGCTGAAGGTCTTTGAGGAGGAGACAGTCACAAGGATCAGATCTGCACTTGTGCAGAACCAGTTTGGAGGATACCAGGGTGGGGTGGGGGGACAGATGGCAGAAACAGGCTGGAAGCCAGGCAAGATGGCACACATCTGCAATTCCAGCACTTTGGAGGCTGAGGCAGTAGGACTGATGTGAGTTCTTGGCCAGCCCTGGACTGCATTGTGAGACCCTGTCTCAGGCAAAAAAAAAAAAAAAAAAAACAACCTGGAGATCAGCTAGAGTTATCATAATACTTAGTCCCCTTCAGGCTCACACCAGACTCAGGGCCTAGGTCATCATGTGGTCATTGTTCTTTTTTTCTGGGTCTTTCTATCTGTGGACAGTGCCACATAATTCCTCTTGATGCTGAGTGTCCAGCATTAATAGGGATAACATGTTTCCCGTTCTTTTATGTGTTCTATACTCAAGCCTGTGACCCTCTTTTCCAACTTAGGACTGAAAATGGTCCAGGCAGGTTAATCCCCCTATCTTTGTTCTAAAAAAGAAGTCATACCTAACAATGTCATGGATTTGGAGGTATTAAGAGATGCAGAGTATCAGGATATCAGGTTATAGGATGCAGCAGGTGGAAGAAGTCCTGGCTGAGTTTATTTATGAACAAACAAGTAATATAGCCCACGCTATTGAGTCTTTCCTCAGCCGTTGGAAGAAGCTTCTAGCAAACCCATCATACACAGACCAGGCCCACACCCTAGCCTGGGCCCAGCAGGTGCTTCAGATCTCTGTCCTGGGTGCTAAGGCATCCCAAAGGGGAAGAAAAGCAGAATTCAAGGGTCCCAGTCTGCGAGGAGATGCAAGCATTAGATCCCCAGCACTGATGGGCACAAGGTCTTGGTCATTTATACCCGAGGAATGGGGAGCAGGGGAAGTGCAGTGCTGGGCTGGAGCACCTTCTGGGATTGGCCCCCTGGCTTAGATAACAGGGAGGGATAATCACATGGGGATTGAGGAGTGAGTGGGGAGGTAGATGTTAGAAGCTATCAGAGTGTTGGGTTTTCTTTGAGACAAAGCCCACCATGGAGGAATGCAAAAGGCATACTGAGACACTGTGAGGAGCCATCTCTTCCCCCTTCCAACTTCCCATAGGCTTTTCCATCTTATTCAGGTGCAACAGGCTGGAATCCAGGGAAAAGATGCTAACTGGAACCAGTGTGGGGCAAAAAGAAAAAGGGGTTTGGGAGCAGGAACCAAGCTCCCTACCTGCGAGTCAAAGTTTGGAGCAGGAGGCCACACATCATTGGTGGAGAGCTGCTACTCACCTCTTCTTCCCTCTGCCTGTCCAGTCTCAGGTCAATCAAAAAGCACCACTTCAAAAACAAACAAAAAAGCACCACTTCCCAAAGGCAGACACTAGGGTGGGGGTGGGAATTCGGAGGCTCTTTGCATTTTGTATTTGCCTAAAAGTTCAGGAAGCCCTTGCTGACATTCTTGCTTGGGGGCCCAGAATTTAAACTTAGTCACTGCCCAGAGTCCTTGTTTTAGGAAAGAATGAGATGGCTGTTGCATAACGCAGAGCTGGGCGGGTGTGGGTGGCTGAAGGAAACAGTCCCTCTTCCTCGCTTGCAGAGACTGGGAGAGCTGGGGATGGGCGGGCACTGCCTGGGAAAGGGAGGGCCTGGAGGGCTGAGGGGGACGGTGGAGAAAGGGCAAGCAAGTGGGTGGAGGCTCGGCCCAGTCCTCCTCCGAGTCCCCTGGGCAGAGCACAGCCTGAGGAATCTAGAAACCCCACTGGGCGATTGAGGAGAGGGAACAGTCTTAGTGAAAGGAGAACAGGGGGACAGGCTGACCCGAAGAATAGAGGTGAGGGTGGGGTGGGGTCTGCTCTCTAGTACTGCCCAAGAGTACCCAGCACGCAGAGGAACATCCTGCTCCTTTGACTTTGCCCACCCCACCCCTAGAGTTTCAACCGTCAGGTCCCCC